>BQNB010133034.1:4868-15859 GCA_026074375.1 Tanacetum coccineum
AAATGTACTTTATCGCGAAACGTAAACACTTAACGTAACCAATAAAAATAAAATGTGCAATGATAATAATTATCCTCTAAATAATAATATAACACTTGCTTGATGTAAACATTTAATTTTTTAATGCCCGTTTACTTTGAATGATCATTTTTAGTTTACGCGATTTAGCTTAACGATTACGATTTAAAAGCAAACACGTAAAACCCTAAAAATAAATTGTGAATTACATAACGTCATACAATGACCTAAAACACGAGGTGTTATAGTTGATATGTTTGGGTATTTTCATGACACTGCGTATCTATACCTTGTATTTTATGCATGTTTTAGTTTCTCTATATAGACGATATTGTGTTGTGATGATTCCCTCTCTTGTAGCGCCTCACGTTTCCGCCTTGGCGGGGTGTGACAAATGCCTTGCACAAGAACCTCCACCGACTTACTAGAAGCAGCATCAACCATCTCCTCATCCTCTATATCAACCATGGAATTGACCCACTCCTCATTATGCTCTTGAGAAGGTTGCTCTATAGCAGCAGCAGAATAAGGAGGGCCATCTTTTAGGAATAGCTCCACTAAGGAGGAAGCAAGTGTCATAGTCGACTCCTTCGGAGAAGGAAGAGAAACAATAGCAACATTAGGAGCAGGGACAGCGGTTAAACGAACCAGTCTATCAGGCTCAAGCTCAAGAAGGGCAGACAAAGGACAGGCAGAGTAATCAGCAATCTTGTTTAAGAATGGATAATTAGTAGTAGCAACAAGAGGGGTGGCTTCAATCAGCCTACCCTGAGCCCCAAGCACAAAATGATAAATCTTTTTTAAGGCCGCAACTAGCCACTCCTTAGTCCGATCTATGTGTATCAATTTGAACCATCTCCCCAGGAGTAGGGAACTGATCAACCACAATTTAGCAAACTCGAGGATCCTCGAACATATCTTTGCTTAAAACATTAATAGTGGGCTCATGCAGACCTTCCCATTGCTCACAGCTAATATCATAAGAACCAACAATGTGCCATCCTTAGGATATTCATCATAGTAAAGACCATGGACGAATGGGAAGAAGTCTATGTCAATAGCATCACCAGTAGGTCTCGAGTACTGAAAGAGGGACCAATGGAAGCAAGAGGACGACCTGCACTTCCAGAGGGAATGTCAGTAGCATCATCCATAATAGCCTTCCCTCGAGAACCTGTGAACCAAAAACAATATAAAAAAGGGAACAAGCAAGAAAGAAACACGAAGTAAAGGGATAAGTAATTACCAGGATTACTAGGGCCTTCAGCAGCATAGGGGATAGACCCCCCTGTAACACCCCAAATTAGGTCGCAGTGGAATAAGGGTCCACGAGTGTTACTTCATAATACAACAACACAAGATGTGAGAACGACCTCTAAATGAGTCATTTTAAAAGATACATTTGATTGACTGAAATGGTTGTTACAAAAGCTCCAAGCTTTAATAGTTCATTGTTGTGAAAACATAAAGATTTTGATACATAACAAAATTATAGAAACTAGAAGGGGGGTTGAATAGTTTACGGTTAATTGGCGTTTTAAAATTTTACTTCTAAAATTTGTTAGATCAGAGTATATGTTCAACCAACCAACAATATGAACCAACAATGCATGTAAAAGAGATGAGGGAAGGAACAATCAAACCAAGATACCAAGATTTATAGTGGTTCGGCTACGAAGCTCCTCCTCGCCCTACTTCGCTCCCTGAGTATCCGACTCGAGATTTCACTATGTAAACAAGCTCCCTTTAGGCGGAGAAAACCGTTTACATGTCGCTTACGTTATTTTCCGACACTAAACTAAATGTCGAGTCCTAATCTTAGCTAGAACCAATCTACCACTTCACAAGTAATACACAATCACAAGATCTACACTATCGGATTTATACACTATCTGATTTACACAATCACACAAGATAATCAAGATAGAGATTTGGTTCTTAGAAGAAAGAAGGAGAAATCACTAGACTACAACAATTCGTTTCTTGGCGAATACGAATGTTCTTCTCTTGCACTTGATAGAGAGGAGAGGAGAGATGAGAAAGAAGAGATTGGATCACTTGAAACAAGATCAAACAATGTTAGTGATCAAGAGATTTAGTGAGAGAAAGAAGGTTTTTAGAGAGAGAAAGAAGACTGAAAAAATTCGTGCAAAGAGGTCTATTTTTCAGCTGGAAATAATGTAGTATTTATAGGCAGGAAAATCCAACGGTAATTGCTGGCGGTCCCGGCGGTCCCAGATATATCTGGGGGCGTCAGGCCTATCAAGGGGCCGCCGTAGACTGACGCTCACTTTTTTGTCTTTTAGTGAGGAAGGTTTTATCTGGTATAGAAGGTTCAATTTTGGGGGAAAACCAAATTTAAATTTTTATGTTTAAATAAAACATTTCTTTTAATTAAAAAGTATTTTGTATATATTTATTTTTGTAAAAATGTGATGGTTAAGAAAAATTATTTTCTTGATCACTAATCATGTTTAATGATTTGTTTATACATACCTTAAGTGATTTACATTTGAAATGGAAATTTACGATTAATAATTTGTAAACGTTTATTTTTATCATAAACGTTTTTACATTTTGTTATCTTCAAAACATCGAGAGGTCAAAAAATATAAATAACGTTTTTAGACATTATTTGTATTAACAATCTCCCCCTTTTTGATGATGACAAAATATAAACTCATTTTATGTAAAAATAAAGTTTTCAAGTTATTAATGAGTTTTGATCCATTTCTCTCCCTTTTGTCGAAGTCAAAAAGGATGATCGTTGAATTGTAGAGAGAAAGAAATCGAAGATGCTAAGACTCCCCCTTGATGTATGATCCCCCTCATTTGGGGCACCAAGGGATCGATCGTTTAAGATTATTGCTAGAAAACAAAGTGAGAAGTACAAATGCAAGAATATATTCCCAACTAGTAGCAATATAGCAATTCATGCAAGTAAATCATAAAGTAGTTTCATTCGTCACTTAAGAAACTCATACAAGAAACATTGATTGCAAGCAAGACTAATAAAAGATATGATAGATTCATGCTATGATGGTATATATATTACAAGATAAAGTAGATAAGCATAAAGTAAAGACATATTAATGCATATAGCTAGACTAGTGGATTCTTAAAATCTAAAAGATGCCACAAGAAAAATATGGATAAGTGATTATTTAAAGAAATTAAACATATTAGAATGTTTAATTATTGTAGGTCGAAAAGGGTAAGGTAGGTGGGTCATGGTTTGGTGGGATGCGAGTTTGAGGTATGAGACGGGTGAGAAGAAATAAAATGAAGTTGATCTCATTTCTCAAAGAGTAGAAATGATTTCGAGTGTACCTACAACAATGACAAAAGATTGAGTGAAATTCAACTTGAGCATTGGTAGGAGGATGGATCAAGGGTGATGGTGGTGAAGGTGGTGCATGAGAATAGGCATTGGGTATGTTTTGAGTTTGGGATTCAAGAATAGAGGAGACATTGTGAAGTTGATCAATCATTTGGTCTCTAAGTTGATTGTGGGAAGGTGGTGAAGAAGATTAAGGATTGACCCTTGGAGGAAGTGAGGGTGACGCAATTTTGAGAGTAATGAGGGGATTTTTGTGTAAGTGTTGTTCGCCTCCAAACTTGTCTTACCGGCATTCTAGGTTTCCTAGAGAAGTTCGGAGGAGGGTTTAAGCAAGACATTGATGATGAAAGTGAAAAAGGTACAAGAGATAGAACATTAATTCATGAATTACACCACAATCTACACATACTACATATGGTAGATAAAGTTAATACTACATAAATCCTAGATGATCCTTGATTCATAGGAAATGACTTTGAGCAAAAGGTTAGGGCGACATATTATGAGGTGACATGACCAAATTTTTAAGGGTGAGGTGGAGAGAGTGAAGAGATGACAGAAGTGAGAAGATACTCAATATGAGCAAACATTAGGTTCATCTCATCCTTAAGAGATAAGATATGGTTTCAGTTATAAAAGCAACAAAGACAAGTGGATCCATGATAGTCATGATAGTTAAAGTAAATAAGATAACCTATGAGAGGTGGTTGAGGTTGTGGTTTTGGTGAAGGTGGTGATGGGGTATCGAGAATGTGATCAAGAGGGGTGATTGGTGACAAGGAAAGAGTGATTGTCTAAGGAACGATGACTTTGAAGTGGAAGTGATTGGGAGGTCTTAGATGGTGCATGCCCAGAAATTATCAAGAAAAGGAATGATGGTTGAGGAGAGGGTGGTGGCATTAAAAAGAAAAAGTAAAAAAAAAAAATAAAAAATTGAGGGGTGAGTAATAGGTTTTGATTCAAATGAGGAAGAGGTAGTGCCAAAGGTAGATGATGTATCTTTGGTGCTGGAGTTTTTGATGGTGCATTTGGTGGAGATAGAGAAGAGGATGTTGTTATAGGAGAAGTGTAGTAGTGACATCTTTATCACTAGAGATGTTGACAAAGAGTTTTCTAGGTAGAATAATGGTTAGTTTAATTTTCTTAGAAGGGTTAGAGGAGGAGGTTTGAGTGGAAGCCGTGGGAATAAGATATGAAGGAGATGAAGATGATAAAAAGAATGGTAAGGATGATTATTTAATTTAGAAGGAGTAGATTAAAGAGGTAAAGCATAAGGTTTAGAAGGAGATCCAAAAATGATTTAGCAAAATACAGGAAATAGTAGCAGCTGGTCTAGCGAATAGATATTGTCCAAATACATAAGAAATTCAGGAGACACAGAAAAAATTACCACGACTCTAGTTGGCGGTCCTATATATATGGTGGCCTAAAGAGGGAAGTGCCAGCTTGAAGTTATAGGTAGGAGGGTCAAAGGTACATAAAAGAGGCAAGACTGCAAAATTCGTTCCCTCCTGTTGGCGGTCCTATAAAGGGGTTGGCGGTCCCATATATATTTAGGGGTCGCCCATGCTTTATAAGGGTTGTTTCTGGAGAACAAAATTTTATAGTTTTGACCCTCTTTTTGTTTAGTGGCAGAAGCATCTTCAAAATTCAAGGATCAACTAGTCCTAACTTAATAATAGAGTTGCAAGGCTAAACATTCATCTTCTAGCTAAGCAAATAATGATCAAACATGCATGGCATTTTTACATAGTCAAGAAGGTCACATAATGATGGGCTACAAAATTGTTGGATGATAAAATTAAAAAGATCATCCAAGGCACCTGTGATTGCCTTCTACAACTATAAATCCTCAAAAATAGATAAATGTTAAAGTATAGTGCATTTAAAGATATAAATAATAGTACTAATTGAAGATAGCTAATATATTCCAAGCATTGTTCATTTCTTGTTTCCATTCATCATATCCTTTAGAGCTTTTCCGATTGACCCTAACCCTTTCCGGTGTTCATCTCGATGTTGAATTTGGTGGTTTATGATTTTGGTTTAGTATGAGTTTAAAGATTGACTTTCATGAGGTAGGTTTTCAAAGACTCTAGGGACAACATTTGACAGAGATTTAATGAGTTGAGGTAATGAAAGAGTGTTAGAATGAGAAGATTCTTCATCATTTTCATCAACATTTTCATCTAAGTAATGAGATGAGGATGAATGATTAAGAGCAGCGAAGGAAGAGCTAGGATTTGAGTCACGACATCTTTTCGTGCCATGATCTGATTATGTCTTTCGCTCGTAATGAGGAGCGAGGGGACGCATGACTCGATCATACAAGATGTAACGATCAATTTGCTAACTCAGGAAATTTTAACATGACATGTTTGAACAATATAGTTAGAAGCATTCCATAAGGTAAGAGTTCCTTAGGTTTGTTTAGAGTTCTTTCCATTCGTTTGAGAATGAAGAATGTTAGATTGTATTAAGTAGATGCTTCAATGTAATAAAGCATATGACAAAGACACGCAAAGACATGATCCCGATGACCTCCTAGACACAACACATTTTCACGAATGATTTCAACCCACGATTTCATGTGGTTTTGAATTTCACGAGTTAAGATTTTGTTTTCATTTACCACAATAGTTTTCTTGTTACGAGTTACTTGACCTTGTCGAGGAGTTTAAATAAGAGACTTTATGACACTTGGAGAAGAGGAGTGGTTTTGTAACGACCCTTTGACAGATTACTTATTGCTAAGTAGTCAAGTGACCACATGCCAGTGTATGAGACGTGGCCTTCAAAAGGAATTTTCAAGATATGACCAAACTCTTCAACAGTGAGGGAAAATGACTTATTTTTTAATGACAAAGTTGACAACAAAGTGTCCTTCAGAATTATAGTCAAATGTTAGTTGGCTATAAAACTCAGGAACAAAGCAAGGAACAATTTGTTCGTTTATGTTTACCAAACACTCAAAACCGATTAACTCAAATTTAGCAATAAGATGGCCCATGTTTTAAAATTTTGACTTGCAACCCGACCCTCATGAAAGTACTATTTTTCAAGACTTGCAATGGTGTTTCTTAATGGTTGATTGAATTCATTTGATATGAGTTGAATGTGGTTACGGGTATTTTGGTGATCTAGTCCGATGATTCGAGGCATTGTCACCTAAATTAAAAACAATCAAAATCATATTTCATTATCTTATACTTGTATTGTTATTTTGAACTCGTGTCTAGTGTGTGCCTATATGCAACATATGTGGAGTAACGGTTAACTCGACCTAGAGATAAAACCTAAGAGTTAACCCAAACGCTCCTTAATTTAATTTTGTTCATCCAAACATGTTGAAAAATACATATGAATTATGTATCTCGACTTTTCTCCATGATATCATTTTACGTGTATGCAAAAATATTTTTAGAGTGTTGATAAGTGTAGAATACACATATCCGTTTGTACCTAAAATAGCCCAAATAAACCCAAAATAGACCAAAAATGGCAAAAATATGCTTGTATTTGTGTTTTATGTGTGCAGGTACGATTATATCAAAAATCACATGAAAATAAGCAAGCACGGACACGAGAATCAAAGAGTACAAAAAGGAGCCAAAGAATCAAAGCCGAAGCCAGAAAAATCAAGCCTCAGTCAAATCATGGTCAACAAAAGTCAACAAGGCCAAAAATATTCCATTTTCACCCTCCAAGTTTCACTAAAGTCCAAATTTAGCCCCTCACCCCTTAATGGGCCTGAAAAACCCTAAATGGGCCTTACCCATATCCTAAAGCCCAAAACCCTAGCCTACTTCTCTTTTCTATAAACCACAAGGGCCAAACGGGAATATGTCCAAAGTCCTTTTATAACTAAAAAGGGGGAAAAACAAAGACAAGGACCATTTGTGTAATTAACCCAAAGTTCAAAATTGTTTTACCCGTTTTCAGTTATAAAAAACGCGCGAATCCCTTTTTACTATTCATTGTCTTCTACAAATCACCACCAGGGTAAATCAAGGGGGTTTTCCAAATTAAAGGGTGCTTAGGTCAATTCAAGTGATCGTTTACAAAATGGCAGGGAGAGATTAGTCAAATCAAGGCTCTAAGTATCCCTCTATCAAGCTCATGCCACGTAGCAATGGAGAAAGCACAATGGAATGTGGGTTTTTGTGCTAAAACACTCACAAAGGAAGCACAAGCTGTCACATCAAGGAATGACAGCTTGGCAATCCTGAGGTGCATACAAATGATCCATCGGCCACAATTAAAGCTCAAATGATTGAAAAAATGATTGGCTGAGATTGAAGGATTGAAGAGCAAGGCAAGGCATCCTAGAAGCTTCTTTCAGCACCTATAAATATGCCTCACTCTTCACACACACACATCTAGTTTTTTTTAGACGTAGCTTTTAATTTAGTTGTAGCTTAAAATTTTAATTCCTAGCTTAATGTTGTTTTAATATTGTAATCAAGTTTTCTATTAATGAATTCAGTAGTTTTTAATCTCTTTTAAGCTCTCTTGTTTACTTAATAAGCTCTTATTTTACATCAAACTGTTAAGCTAAATAGCCATAAGCTACTCATAAGCTCTTTTAGTCTATAAGCTAAAATTTGAGCTCAACAGGCCTTAATATTACTTAAACCTTAAATCAGCTTAATATCTATAGATTATTACCTTTGCATAATGGATTGTGAGCTTTTGGAAGAGGGATCTGAAAGGGAAGGATCCCTATGGACTTTTACCCTAGCTTATTAATAAGCTAGGGAGCTTGTAGCTGCCTTATTTGGGTACCTTTTGTTAAAGGATTTTTGTAAGTTTCTCTTTAAGTTTCATTAACTACTTGTCTCTAGTTCTTATTAGTTTTAGATTGCTTATTAATTTTGCTTATCTGCTTATAAGTTGACCTTAATTGAGCTTATTTCTCTTCATTTATGCTTAATAGTCCTATTTCTTAATTTGCTTTAGTTTAGATAGTTATAGATTTCTAGATTTTCATTTCTTTCTATAATTTGATAAAAAAAACCCAAAAATATTAGATAGCATAGTATAGATCTTTGATTTCTAGTTAAATTCAGCTGTTAATTCATGTTTATTAAGTTTGTTTTAATCTCATAATCATCTCGTATTAGGCTTTTGATAAGTGGATTTCATTTTATGATTTTTTTTAAATCTGTCAAAATGGTAAAGGGGTGTTTGGATTAAGCTACTTTGACTGTCAAAAGTCAAAAGTTTTATGCAAACCTTTTTGGGACAACTTTGAATTTAGTTAAAAACAATAGGAAATGAGTTTTCATAAATTAGATTTGGAGATTTAGAAAGTTTGAGCTTATTTTAAGTGTGCCAGCACCAGGGCATTTTTTCTTATATCTAAAGCTTGTGAAAATTTGATCTAAGCCCTCAAAGGCTTAGATTTTGCTTGCATTTTGTTTGTGCACTCAACTTGAGTGTGTTCAAGTGCAGGTTTACCCCTTTGGTAACCTGCACTATAACTTTGCACTTGTGCAAAGTGCATCAGTACTAACAATCAAGTTAGTACTGCTGTCACTTTTAGCTTAGATTTTAGCTAGATACTCATAAGTTTTAGGCTTTTAAATCTAAGTAGGATTTAGTCTAGTTATAGCTTAATATAGATTAGTGCTTAGTTCTCATTTTGTAGCTTATTTCTTTAGCCTAATCAGCTGTTAAAAGACCTCTGCATCAGCAGTACTAAGTTAGTTAGTACTGCTGAACTTTAGGCTTATAATTAGTTAGCTATTGTAGGATTTAGGATCTTAATTTTAGCTTAAATTTAGTAGACATATAGCTTAGCATAAATCATTACTCATTTTATATTTTCAGCTTAATAATCTAGCTTTATTTTGCTTATAAAAGTCACTTAAAAACATGGAAAGCCAAAAATAGCAGTTTGCCAAAGTAGATTCTTAGATTGTGAAGTTAAGCTTAAGGTTCTAGTTTTTATTGCTTATATAGATAGTTAATAAGTAGTTTAATTAGTTCTCAGAAGCTTAGAACCTAGTTTTTCTTTTTGGTGCCTTTTTAGCTTATTTGGTTTAGTTCTTATTTCTTTGTTTTTGAGTTTGCAAGATTCGTTTTTCCTTCTTCTCAGCTTTAATTATGGTTTCTAGTTCTCTTTTCTCTTTCTTAATTTAGCTTAAGGCAACATTTATGCTATTTAGAAACACTTTTCTTTTTTCAAAATGTAGCTTAATTTGAGCTTTTTGCAGGGTTCAAAAAGCAATGTGGAGCTTAACTCACTTGTTTCTGTAATCAGCTTATAGATAAGCTCTTATTGAGCTTATCTGTGAGTTTCAGCACCTATTGCTTTTATTAAAGTTACTCCCACCAGCTTATTCTACAACTTTTCTCTTTTGAGTTTTTCTTAAACAGCACTTCTGAATTTCAACTTATTTTTAAGCCTAGAGTAGGATTTTGGTTGTTATCGGGTTAGGTCCTCAGGGACCATTCTTGTAATTTTTCTGTTTTAATTGTTTCTTAGTTAATCCTTACCTGTTAAATGCTTTAGCCCCGTTAGCCCTTAAGTCTTTTACATAGTTAGTCCTCAGGTTAGTTAATTAATTAGTTTTATTTAGTTTTAAGTAATAATTAGGGTTATGTTTTAATTAGTTTAATTAAACTTTTATAAAAATATAAAAATTAGGGCTTTTATTTTTAGTAAATTTCTGCATTTTTTCTTTATTTAGAGTAATTTTTATAAAAATTTTAGGATAATATTTTTAATGTTTTTATTACTTTTAAGTTTTTTTTAATTAGTTTAAATTTTAGAAAAATCATACCTTTTAATCTAAAAAGAAAAAAATAGTAATTCCTTTTTCTAAAATTTTCTTTTTACTTATTTTATTTAGGAAAAATATAACTGCAATTATTTTTATATTTTTTATATTTTCTAGGATTTAATTAGTTTTAAATAGTTTTTAATTCTTAAAAAATTCAAAAATAATCAAAAAAAATATTTTTCTTTTTCTTAAAATTTTCTTTTATCGTAATTTAGGTTTAGAAACTTATTTTGTAATTTTAGGGTTTTAGTTTAGTAGGTTTGCTTAATTGTCGCATTTTAATTGTTTCCCATATTTGTTTAATTATTTTTAATTGTCCATTTTAATTGTTGATTTAGATTATCAAATCATCTATTTTCTTATTCAAATCATAATCCGGACTTAAACGAGGTTTCAATTTCAATAGTCGTTGGGGAAATGACCCGGGTGATCATACTTATCCGGTAATATACGTATTCTATATATATCTGTGTGAGTGGAATTGTTCAAGAGTTACTTGGGGATTTCCTTAATTTCTCTATAAATATATTATTTTATATGTATGTAAAACTACCTACCAAGTTTTTGGCGCCGTTGCCGGGGACTAGTGTTTAAGATTCCTTCGTTTTTAGTTTATTTGGTTTAAAGATCCTTTCACCCTCGAAAGTTTCATTTTTGTTTTATAATTCGAAAATCCAAAAAAATCATAAAATATAAAAAGTAAAAAAAAATATATTTTCCTTTTCTTTTTAGTATAAGTAAAAGTTATAAAAAAAATAATATCAAAAATATAAAAAAAATTGTCCTTTAAAAAGAAATAAAATAAACAAAGTTGGTAATCGAACACCAACAAATAATATCTTCTA
>BQNB010133035.1:4431-18530 GCA_026074375.1 Tanacetum coccineum
AATAGTTAATAGTACGTTTTTCGGTTTTAAGTCGGGTACGAATACCCGGTATATTGTAAGTACTATATAAGCCTCTTCCAACTTTGGAAGAGGTAAGCTAGTCATTAATTTCCTTTTCATTTAGAAACACATTTTCTCTCTCTAGAAAACTCTCTCATGTGTTTCTCACTCTAGAAACTAGCCAAATCCAAGAATCGACCCCGTGTTATGATATATGATATGCCACATTTTGTTTCTTTATCTTCTCCTGCCTTGTTGTTTGCTTTCTTCATGCTTTCAAAAAAAACAATAATAAATAAATAAATAATTAAAAAAATTGATGTTTTTTTCTCTCTTCCTTAATCATTCTCTTAGCCGAAGGTTTATCTGGAAGTAGTCTCCTTACCCGCGGGTTTTCTCAAGAGTAGGGATATGATTTGTCTACATCTCACCTCCCCCATATCCTGTCTTGATGGGATTGGGTAGTGTTGTTGTTGTGTACCATCCTTGAGCTCTTCTATTTCATGAACTTGCCATAATAGAAGACAACGAAAATGCTAGTAGAGTGGTTGATGACGTACTTGACAAATGTCGTCATGTGTTTCATTCATGTTGCATTCAGAGATGGCTAGAACGTGACCATTTCACTTGTCTTCTTTGTAGATCGAATTTGTTTACTGTATCATGCAAACTTGTTGAGTAACGTTAACGCTCTCATCCAAGTATGTTCTTCATTATTTAAGAACCTATGACGAGTCGTGCTTGTAGGTTACCGATCGTATTGAGTAGGAATATTCATTGTGTATCTCGGACTAAAAAGTAGTAACGAGGCTACAATTTTAACACCATATTTACATGTTATACTTACACCATTCTTTTTCTTACATAGTTACACATATAAATATCACATGAATTTAGCGTTCATTTTTATTGGTTTCTTTATCTAGACTTTTTGTATGGAGCACATCCAATGAAATCGTGTTATTATATGAGATACTTTTGTTGGAATATGGTAGTCGAATAACACGAATACATTACGAATATGTGAGCCTATTGGGGGGCACACACGTTAATACACAGAGAATGTATTTTTTATACTTCATAAATATTAAATGAAGGACTAAATTGGACAAAAACCGAACCCGAGGGCACACAAGGTGTGGTCGGCTCCTAAGAGGATTAGAGGGGGGAGTGTTTTGTCAAATTGGAAAACTAAGGAGGTATTGTGTTTGCATTAGGTTTTGTTTCCTAATCATATTAGAATTAGGGTAATAGGGCTTTAAATACCCCATACCCTCATGCATTCACATGATACACTAGCTCTTAATAACATAAATCATATTCGGTGTTCTTCCTGGTTTTCTCATCACCGAAGTTCAACAAAGGTTGTTTTGGTTTTTCGGATAATACCTCACAATAAATTTCGACTAAATCACAAGGGTTTAATCGATCTTCTTCTGGATCCTCCAAGTTCGACGATTAAGTGTTATACACGAGGTGTTTGTAGCTTAATTCGATTTGAAGAAAAATCCTAAAAGGTGTTTCGGGTTGCTGGAAATTCGGTCCAAGGGTTTGGTTAATAAGGTTCATTAACAGAACCTAATTCGGTTGGTTTTTTGGTTTTCGCATATCAACTCAAAAGGTGCGTTTGATATTCGGTTAATACAAGGGTTGTACGTTTGTGAAGTTAAGCCTAGCAAGCTTAATACGTTCGGTTGACGTGATTGTGTGAGCAACCGTAGAGGCAATTTACTTTAATTGCTTTACTCGTTTTCTTGATCAAAATTATCAAAGAGGTACGCGTTTCTTTTACTTCTTGTTTAAGTGTTAACCATATGCTATTACTAGATCCAAATCCGCTGCGTACTCGTGGCTAAACTAGTTACCTAGGTATTTAAATCCCAACAGTGGCATCACGAGCCAACTCGTTTTAGCTTTATGGGTTACACGTTTTGTTTTAATTATATGCCTAGTTTACATGCCTATCATTAAAACATAGTCTATGATCTGCTGCGTTTGATATTTTATTTATGTTTTACTAGAAAAATATGACAACAATATTTAGATTCTTGCCATAAGATAAATAAAATAAGTAGATATTGATCTTGAAAACTATTAAAAGTTAATATAGGTTAAAAAGGAAAATTAAGATTGTTAATTTAGCTTGCATGATTCCTTTTAATTAATTGCCTATTCCGGCTATAAGACCCACTCAATCACAATATGTGGTGAATGGGGCAATCTGGCTACTTTTTTTTTTTTTAGCAGAAAAACAAGTGAGGGTCTATGGTTCTACCATTGGGGAAGACCGCTAGAGAACTTCTGATAATTTTACATGTTTACCTGTATGCTTAATGTCATCTTTTTATGAATCTTAGTATGCATGATTATTTAATGTCTAAATTGTTACGCGCCAAATTTAATATGCCATATGACTAAAAGATGATGTTAAAGTAGTCTATTAATTTTACACGCCTAATGCATGCTCATAGTGACCAACCATTTGTTTCGTGGAAAACTGTTTTTGTGAAAATTAATAAGACTAAACTATTGAAACTTGTTTTTCATGAATTAAAAACTGGACGCTATGGACTCATGGGAAGTACGGCTCATCCACTAGAACAGACTATAAGAGAAGTTTAAGGCGGGTTGTTTTACGTAATTCCCTAAAGAAATAAGGTTTTTAATACGCTTCGCGCTGACCTGTTTCTCCGCTTCTTTGCGAGTTCGATTGGAGTTACCGTGAACCATGGCATGTCACTACAGTGTCATTGTTAAAAGTTTTTAAATTAGTGTTACAAAGTTGTTTACATGCTTCTTTGTACACGTTTTGACACATTTATGTGAATACCCCTAGAAAATTTAAGTCTATGCCACCCAATCGTAGAACACGTGCACTTGGTTTGAGTCTCTTTGTCAGACCCTGGACCCATACCAACCCATGGTAAATTTTTGCTCTACTAGTCAAACCTTGACGATTTTCACACGTTCTCGGTTTGGTCTTCTTAATCGAGTCTCTTTTGTCTGACCCTGACCGAGGCATAAGATGATACTAAACATGCTCTTAACATTATTACATGCTGACTAATGTTTTGACAAGTATCATAAATCTAAGAGTTGCATTAAAATGCAATTAACGCTCGACGCTTACCTCTTGCCCCACTTGTTTACATCCTGGTCAGACCTTGGGTAATAAGTGGGACTGCAAGTTGGATCTTAGTCTTAATTAGTAAATTAATTGGGTAGTTAATTCTATTAAGAATTTAATTATCGAAAATACTAATTGTTTGAACTTTTATTGTAGATGAGACTACCTTCAGTCGGGAAACAATTCGGTATTCAGGAGTTTCTTCGAGAAACAAAAACTCACTGGACCCAACTTCATTGATTGGTACAGACAACTACGTTTGGTACTTTCAACTGAAGACAAGGAATATTACCTTGAGCATCCTATTCCTGTTGCACCAGTTGCACAACCTGGACAGCAAATTCCTCCTGAGGACCTTGCAGCTCATGCTGCATGGGTTAAAGGCCAAAAGGAAGTTGTTGTGCTCATGCTGTTAACCATGGACCTAGATATCCAACGAAATCTAGCTCATCTTGGTGCTTATGACATGCTCCAGGAACTAAAAGCTATGTTTTCCAAACAAGCTGAACAGGAACTTCTGCAGACTGTGAGAGAATTTCACACTTGCAAGCAGGAGGAAGGTCAATCTGTTAGCTCCCATGTTCTAAAGATGAAGGGCTACATTGACAACTTGGAGCGACTCGGTCAACCAGTTGGTCAAAACCTTGCAGTGAGTCTTATCTTAGTCTCTCTCAATAAGGATTTTACCAGCTTCGTGCAGAATTTCAATATGCACGGCATGGGGAAGACCGTGAATGAACTACATGCCATGCTTAAGCTGCATGAAGAATCGCTGCCAAAGAAAGATGCTAATCCTGCACTTCATGCAATACGAGCAGGAAGGGTTCAGAAAAACCAGAAGAATAAACCGCACAAAGCTGGTAAAGGGGGTCAAGGTAAAGGAAAGAACAAGATGGGCTATGCTCATAAACAATGTTCCCTTTGCTCCTAAACCCTAGAGGACTCCTCCGACTACCAAAGAAGGGATACCCCAGCAAAGGACGCCATTTGCCCCAATTGGTGAAGATGGGCACTGAGAAGGAACAGTCCTTGTTGTATCTCGCCGAGTTGATGAAAAAGAAGAAGCTATCTCAGGGAGCTAGCGCTTCAGGTATTTTCACCATAGAACTCTATTCTTTCCCTAGTAAATCTTGGATTTATGATACTGGGTGTGGTACTCATATTTGTATTACTACTCAGGGACTACGGGGAAGTAAAAAGCTGAAACCAGGGGCTTTGAGTCTGTACGTGGGCGATGGTCATCGTGCAGCCGTTGAAGCAATTGGAACTTATCATTTAGAGCTCCCTAGTGGATTAGTTATTGTCTTGAACAATTGTCATTATGCTCCCTCTATTACTAGAGGTTTAATTTTAGTTTTCGTCGTTTGATTGACACAATGGATTTATTATCTGTTTGATGATAACAATGTTATTTCAGTTTCAAAGAATAATCTAGTTTATTTTATAGCTGTCCTATGGGGTGGCATTTTTGAAATTGATATGTCTTGTTCTAATACAAACGATAGTTCTATGTATACAGCCAAAATTAATTTAGACTCTTCTCTCTTGTGGCACTGTCGTCTTGGACACATTAGCAAGAAACGCATTGAAAAGTTGCAACATGATGGACTTCTCAATTCTATTGACATTGAGTCATTAGGAAAATGTGTTTCATGCTTGTCTGGTAAGATGGCTAGAAAACCCTATTCACATCAGGTGGAAAGGGCTAAAGATCTACTTGGACTGATACACACCGATGTATGTGGCCCATTTAGAATAGTGTCAAGACAAGGAGCTAGCTACTTCGTCACTTTCACTGACGATTTCAGTCGTTATGGTTATGTTTACTTGCTGAAACATAAACATGAAGTGTTTGAAACCTTTAAGGTATTTCAAAAGGAATTAGAAAACCAACTCGGAAAGACCATTAAGTTACTACGTTTTGATCGTGGAGGTGAATATATGAGTCAAGAGTTTTTGGATCATCCAAAGGTGCATGGGATCATTGCCCATCGCACTCCTCCCTACACGCCTCAAAATAATGGAGTGTCAGAGAGGATAAATCGAACACTGCTAGACATGGTTCGATCCATGATGAGTCAAACTACTCTACCAAAGTCCTTTAGGGATTATGCCCTTGAGACTGTTGCACACATTCTCAACATGGTTCCAACTAAGAAGGTTGATAAGACACCATATGAAATATGGCATGGGCAAGGCCCTAAGCTATCTTACTTAAAAATCAGGGGTTGTGAGGCACTTGTTAAGCGTGATACACTTACCAAACCTAACAAGCTAGATCCTAGATCTTTTAAGTATATCTTTGTAGGATACCCAAAGAAAACAATAGGATATACATTCTACAGCCCATCTGAGAACAAAGTATTTGTTGCTCGGAATGCTGGATTCTTTGAGAATGATCTTATAGATCTGAAAGCAAGTGGGAGTGTGGAAGATCTTGAAATAATTCAAGAAGAAGATACAAATCCTTCTATAGACACTAGCTTAGATCATGAAGAGGATGATCAATAAATTGATGAACCTCAAAGTGATATCAATCCCATTCGTAGGTCCACAAGGACACGCCCTCCTACAGATCGATTGTGTTTATACATTGATACTGAGGAACATGAGTTAGGAGATCTCGGTGAACCTGCTAACTATAAAGCTGCATTGCTGGATCCTGAATCCAAGAAATGGCTTGATGCGATGAATGTGGAAATGCAATCCATGAAAGACAATGATGTATGGGTCTTAGTTGAGCTTCCTCCCAATGCTAGAACTGTTGGTAGCAAGTGGCTCTTTAAGAAAAAGAATGACATGGATGGTGCAGTATACATCTTTAAAGCTCGTCTTGTAGCAAAGGGCTTCACTCAAACCTACGGGGTTGATTATGAAGAAACCTTTTCTCCTGTTGCAGACATTAGAGCTATAAGGATTCTCATAGCTATAGCCGCGTACTATGACTATGAGATATGGCAAATGGATGTCAAAACCGCCTTCCTCAATGGACATCTTTCTGAATATGTCATATGGAGCAACCTGAGGGTTTTTTGTGAATCCAAAATATCCAACCATTTATGCAACTTAAGCGTTCCATTATATGGACTTAAGCAATCAATCAGTGCAATGGAATAAGAGATTTGATGATGAAATCAAGAAATTCGGTTTCACTCAAAATCCTGATGAGCCATGTGTATACCTAAAGCTAGTGGGAGTTATTCGCTATCCTAATTCTATATGTCGATGACATTATAACTCATGGGAAACAACATTCCAATGTACAAGATAGTAAAATCCCTATCATTGGAAAAAGTTTTTGCTATCAAAGAATTAGGGATGCTGATATATTTCTTGGAATCAAGATCTACCGAGATAGATCAAAGCGGTTAATTGGTTTATGTCAAAGCGCTTACATTGAGAAAATCTTGAAAAGATATTTACATGGAAAATACTGCAAGCGTGAACGATCCCAATGCAAGAAAATCTCAAATTGAGTAAGTTCACAAGGTGCGTCAAACGCCTGCTGAGAAACACGCATGCAGAATATCCCTACGCTTCGGCGAATCGGATCTATTATTATCTGTGAGATGAACTCGTCCTGATGTTGCTGTTGCACAAAACATGACAGCCGATTTCAACAGAATCCGTGGTGAAGAACACTGGACTGCTTTTAAAAATATTCTTAAGTATCTTCCGCAATACAAAGGATATTTTCTGGTATATGGATGGTAAATGAAACACAACTCAGAGTTTTCTTGCTACACTGATGCTGGATATCTGATGGATGCTGACGATCTAAAGTCTCAGACTGAATATGTGTTTGTTCTAAATGGAGGTGCTGTTGACTGGAAAAGTACAAAAAACAAAGTATTTTTGCAACCTCATCTACAGATGCTGAATATATCGCAGCTATTTGTGCATAGAAAAGAGGCTGTATGGATCGTAAATTCATTTCTGGCTGGCATTTCCCACAATTGAAGAACCCATAAATATGTATTGTGATAATACTGGAGCCATAGCAATAGCGAAAGATGATGGAGTCACTAAAGGTCCAAGACATTTTCACGCAAAAGTTCACTATCTTCGCGAGACCATTAAGATGGTCGATGTAAGGATATGAAAAGATTGACAAATATGATAATTACTGAGCCCTTTCACAAAGCTTTTTTGGCGTTTCCCTAAGCATTCCTAATTAACTAGAATATCGGATTGTTGCCTAGCTAGTAGTTTCATGTAACTCTGTGTTTTGATTAGTATTTGGATAATTTTTGGAGATTGTAAGACATTTTTTAATTCTATGAATAAAGATACTTGGGAATTGTTATCATTCATATATAACTGATATTCTATATTTGCATGTTTAATCCTTAATGATTAATCATTCCTAAATATGTCCCGTTGTCGGTTAACAATATTGGAATATATGTTAGTAAGGCAAATGTGAGAGTTGTTATATATTCCTTTGAATATATGGCTGTTTTCCCACCAAACTCATATGTAATCACAAGGGATGCATAAGACTGTATACCCCAACTTTCGAAACATTTGCTTTTAGGATCCATTGTCATGATTAAAATGTCAAAAAATGGTTGATAAAGAATTAAACCATAGACTTGATATGCAAGCAAGTCAGTATGGCGTGGATTATATCACTTGTGATAAGCCAAACGCTGTCCTGAAACAAGGTAGTTATAAAAGCTATTTTTCGGAGTGTATGTGAAGCAGCATCCACAACACTTGTAGTCCCAATAAAGGGACTGTTCCTCCACTTGAGATATGTGCAGAAAGATACCATTGGCCCTCTCTAATTTAAATCAGATAAATGATGGCCGTCCCAAAGGGTAATGCAGATGAACCTTGATTACATTTGGTATATCTGAATTATTTCTATAACGAGAAACATAATGTTAAACTATATGGAATGACTTAGGATCCATATCCATGGTTTAACGGTATCTGTAACAAAGGGATGATTATAAAGCAAGAAATTTATAACCATTAATAACTGAGATTGTTTTTGAAACTCTTATCTCATAATATTCCTAATGAAAAAATAATTGTGTGGGTTGCTAGACTTTGCCAATTATAGGTATGAGTGTTATGTGCTACTCCGACTCCCAAGTGGGAGCTGTTGGATTATGGTAGTCGAAAGCACGAATACGTTACGAATATAAGTGAGCCTATTGGGGGCACACACGTTAATACACGGAGAACACGTTTTATACTTCACGTTAATAATAAACTAAGGACTAGAAATAGACAAACCGGAACCACAAGGGCACACTAGATGCTGGCCGAATTCTATGAGAATTAAAGGGGTTGGTTTCGTCTATTTGGAAAACAAAAGGAACGAGTGTTGTAACGGGATTAGGACTTGTCTCCTAGTTGGATTTGGCTAGGGATAAAGGGTTATATATACCCCTCATCCCATAAGCTTAAATACACGACACAAGCTCTAATAAAAACCTTCACTTAGAATTCGATTTTCCTTCTTAGTTTCCAGCCGAGTTCAACAAAGCTCGTTACTCTAAAAACTCAAGCACTCGATCTCCTTATTCCTTCTTGGTTTCCAGCCAAGTTCGACTAAAGGGTTGTTCGAGTTTTGATTTAACCTTGTTACTATATTCGGTTATAACTTGTCAAGGTTAATATTACACTTGGCTCGCCAAGATACCTTGATCAAGTTTTTACACACCCGTCCGCACCACGAGGAGTTTGGTTGATCGATGTTCAAGGATTTAAAATCCTAAAGGGGTTTCGTTTTTGCTCATTTCGATCCAATGGTAATTCGGTTGGAATAGGGTTTATAAACCCTAATTCGTCTTTATTTATTCGGTACAATCAAGGGTTTGTGTGGTAATCGGATTAAAACAAAGGTTTTTAGTTTAGTGAGGTTAAGCCTAGCATAGCATAACGTGATTCGGTTTGAACGTGATTGTGTGAGCAACCTATGAGGCCAAAAAAATTATTTTTAATTTGCTTGTTTCGTTTTCTTGATCATATTAACAAAAGGTACACGTTTCTTTTACCTTTTATTTTGTGTTAACCATATGCTATTACTAGGTCCTATCCGCTGCGCACTCGTGGCTAAACTAGTTACCTAGGTACATAAATCCCAACACGTTACATATTTGTTTCAACCTTTTAAAATTATATTTTGTAAAAGCTTTACAAATTTTTTTTCAACAATTTAAATTAATAATACACAACTAATGTTATTAGAACTTTGATTGTTTTCCGTTGTATATGCATAAACGTTACACAAAACACTTAATGGTAGACAGCAAGCGGTGAACAGCCCCAATATAAATTGTTATATTTCTCAAAACTCTCGAGTCTCAAACAACTATGGACATATGCATCAAAAATACGAAAGCAATAATGATAACAGAAGACTTGTCTAAAATATAAGTGAATTTATAAATATATAGAAAAAACAAATGTAAGTACCAGCTTCTCTCCAGGCTTCATGGGAGCAGTCTGTGTTGGCGGGATGGAAACTTCTTCATATCCCTTTAGATGCTTCCTAGTAGTTCCTTGAGGAAGTGTCGTAACTGCAGATGTGTTGGACCCTTCACCATGTCCAATCAGATCATCAAAGGGGCTTTTCTTTGCACTTGCAAGAAGTAAAGAACGAAAACTGGTAAGAGATAAATCACTGTCAAACCCAGGATCAGTTCCACGTTTTTGTTTCTTCTCCTCTTTTCGTCTTAATTTATCAAATTGCTTTTCTGATTCTATTTGAACTGTGACCTGCATACGTATGGAAATCCAAATTTGACATCTAGGCATATGATGATACCTAAGTGAACAATAACACAAAAAGGAGCAACTTTATACCTGAGTACCGTAGCTAGGCATACGTGGTTGAGAACTAGAAACAGCCTTTCCAGGCTTTAAGTTCAGCATCCCATGATGAATGGCATCCATAAGTTCCTTCCTATGCTGAGAGCACTCGGTGTACTAACGCCGTTGTCCGGCGTTACTACACCCCACCACCGCGTTGCCCAACGGCGTTGGGCTCGGCGTTGGCCGGCCAACGCGCGTTGGGGTGATTTTAAAAAAAAATTATTTCATTTTGCCCCCCAAACGACTATATTTATGTTTTTAATTACCCCTTTATTTTTGAAAAGTTACAAAAAACCTCTATGGCTGTGTATTAGTGTGTGTGTGTTTATTTTTGAAAAGTTATGCGTGTGTATGTGTGTGAATAGTGTGTGTGCAGGTGAGATGAAGAAGGAGGTATGTTTTTTTTAATTTAATAGTGTGTGTTTTTTTAATTTAATAGTACGAACCTAGTACATATGCGTTTGTGTGTGTGAATATAGTGTGTGTTTATTTTTATTTTTTTAATTTCAATTTTTTTTTAATTTGTGTGTTTTTTTTAGTATTTAAAAGTGATTTGAATTAATTAATGAAATGATTAGTTTGTTAAATGAATGAAATAAATGTTTAGGGGGTTTTATGAAAATAAAGTGATGAATAGTGTTATTTGGTGTTATGATTAGGAGAGTGGTGTTGGTGTTGGTGTTATGCTGATGTGGCGCTGACGTGACAGTCAAAAAATGATGTTACGACAGCTGAGACTCTGAATAAAGGAATAAAATAAAGGCTGATGATAACTGAAACATTAATTATATGATACAGCCTTCAAAGATGTAACTAGGCACTTCAAACTATCTGTGACTACATTAATATCCATCATGGTATTACTTGTTTCAATAAGATATTATTATTCATCGCTTTCAGGTGATACATGACAAGGGATTTTATTACTCCGTAATACATGACGGGTTTTTTTCGTGTCAGCCTACTCCAAATATCTATAGAAGTAGTCTTGGCGTCTTGCCCCCAATTATAGAGGCAGCCTTTTTCGAACACGTGTTATTTGGGTCACCAGGCAACAATCTTTTAAATGCTGAATGACATATGAGAAAATCAATGGAACATGAAAAGTGACGTAAACATAAAAAAACTGATGACGAAAACGTAAAAAAACTGATGAAAACGTAAAAGAATAACGAGAACGTAAAAAAACATACGAAAACGTAAAATAAATGACGAAAACGTAAAAAAACAGACGAAAACGTAAAAAACAGACGCAATCGTAAAAAAACTGACGTAAACGTAAAAAAACTAAAGAAAACGTAAAATAAAACTGACAAAAACGTAAAATAAATGACGAAAACGTAAAAAAACGGACGAAAACGTAAAAAAACTGACGAAAACGTAATTTTTTTTGACAAAAACGTAAAAAAATAACGAGAACGTAAAAAAACATACGAAAACGTAAAATAACTGACGAAAACGTAAAAAAACAGACGAAAACGTAAAAAAAATGACGCAAACGTAAAAAAACTGACGCAATCGTAAAAAAACTGACGTAAACGTAAAAAAACTAAAGAAAACGTAAAATAAAACTGACAAAAACGTAAAATAACTGACGAAAACGTTAAAAAACGGACGAAAACGTAAAAAACTGACGAAAACGTAAAAATACTGACGAAAACGTATAAAACTGACGAAAACGTAAAATAACTGACCAAAACGTAAAAAACAGACGAAAACGTAAAAAACACTAGTAAAAAGATAAAGAAACAAAAATGAAAGAAGTACTTCAAGAGAAAAAAAAACAAATGGTCTTCTTCTTTGCAGATGAAGAGCTTAGATGCACCTCTTCTTCTGCAGACATGGTTTGCAGATGAAGAGGTAAAACCTCTGAAAAAACAAACGAAACCTTAGCTTAGTTTCACATTTAGTACCCCCTTTAAAGCAACCTTCTTAAACTGAAAGTTACTACAAGTGTATTCATAGTATTCAGGGTTTTTAAAAACTTTATTAGGTCATAATTAGTAGGTTTAAACAGCAAGCTTCAACAAAATAACAAAGCTATATGAGCCCACTTATAACGTATCGGTCATACTCGGCATGTATTAATAAGTTTTGTTCTATTTTCCAAGAATAGTAACAAGTGATATATTGTTCACAACAACAACAACAAGTGAACACAAATAAACTTGTGTTTTAGCTTGTCCCACAAACATTGTCCAATTTCTTCTATGGAAGAAGCCAAACATTGCATTACGGAATGTCCAAAAATCAAGGAAGCCCCAACAAACGGCTTAATTGGAGGATTAAGATTAACCAACCTTTATTATACCCTTCTCGTTCACTCCTAACTTTTCAAGTCAACTGCTACACTCAGAGCATTTAAGAGTAACATTGGCATTCCGCTAATTAATATTAGCATCTAAATATACAGACCTTAAATTGAGTTATCAGGACGGTCGGAATTCTAGATAGCAAAACTTTATTGAGCTAGAGAGGTACAACATGCAACTTTAAAAAGAAAACTTCATGAACATAACAAAGCCATACTAGTCCATTCATAACGGTATACTATCATAAGTTTTAACCAATACTTTCCTTGAACACATCAAAAACAGTTATCATAGACTTTTTCAAACATTGATACGCACGAACGTGATTCATTTATCAATACTTTCTAAAAAACAACACTTAACAATTAAGTCATGCAAATATCAATTAAGATCCAAATTATCTAATAATTAAAACATGTATATATTCATAAAAGGCTCCTTCGTCCAATGACTCCGGCCACATCCATCGATATAATCGATTGCGTAAGCCATATACGAATATATACCACATAGCACATAAAATTTAAGCAACTTTTAGGCCCCATTAAGACATAGCTAAGGTCTTCCCTAGCTTTTAAAGTCGTGGATCGAAACCACATAAATTTAATGTCTATGTTTTAATACTTGATCATCATATTTGCATAAAATCTTTAACAATTAACAAGATTTATATCATATATCGCTCCATGATAAATTGCATGTCTTTATCATGGATGCCGAATTAACAATTAATTTAAACATAAAACCGATCAATTTACAATTTAAACATATCAAGTTTTTTCCATAAAATTGCATACAACCTAGAATTCTGCTAATTAATTTTATAACCAATAAAAGATTGAATCTTGATGCACAAAGATCGAATCTTGATGCATAAAACGCCCAAAGGGCTTAAAAAATTAATCAAGAACCCTAATTATTTGTCTAATTTTATTACTTGTAATTACAAATTCATATACGATGGCTCTGATACCACTGTTGGGTTTTTACAACTATTAACCATTAAAGATCACGAGTACGCAGCGGAAAACATAGATCACGTATAGAATATGTAATTAACAAAGGGATCAAGAAGCGTGTACCTTTTAGCAATTAACGAAACCACCTTCTTGAATATACGCGTGTGTATAAATAGAAATACCACGCAAACTAATAAAGTTACCAAAGTAGATAACCTCTATGGTGTGCATACACTACACGTCACCGAGATATGCTAAGATGCTAGTCCTTGCTTCACGAATAAAACAACTCAACACGATGTTCTTGTTTTGGTTCTTGTCGTCAAACGATCCTATCTCGCAAGGAGATTTAATACCATTCGTCTAGTATTAGGAGGAAAAGGAATATGTGTGTCAGAGAATATCTAGCATGCATTCATGCATGCCTATGATATTAATTCTGTTGTCGAACACCATATTATCGATTGACTTTTAGGGATAAAATATCATATATCTCATCATCGAATGAATGAATGAGGATTTATATAGGCCGATGACTTGGTCTTCAAGTCATACTCAAATACCTCCTTTTGTTTGCTAGAAACAACATTCGGACCCCTTCTTTTTTCTTGTTCGACCATTTAATTATTTCGTGAAACATATTAATATAATTAATTAATATACAATAAATATATTAATTACATTAATAAACGTATCCTCTGTGTATACGTGTGTGCCCCCATAGACTCACATATTTCCAGCCGTATATTTATTTATGATATGGACATATCCCAACAAATACACGCCTGAAACATCAACATTTTCTTTTAGAAGGGGCAACCGACAGAGCTTAAAAGTTTTAAAACAAGAAAGAAAAGTACCTTGCGGATC
>BQNB010133037.1:2482-15896 GCA_026074375.1 Tanacetum coccineum
AATGAAAGCCAGAAAGGAAGAGAACTTCATCAATAAAGATCTGCATGCATGATTAACAAGCTAGAACCACGTGCTGACGGAACGTTGTGTTTGAATAATCGAAGTTGGATTCTGCATTTTGGAGATTTGAGGGCCTTGATTATGCATGAGTCGCATAAGTCAAAGTATTCCATCCATCCTGGATCAGATAAGATGTACCAAGACTTGAAGAAGTTGTATTGGTGGCCCAACATGAAGGCGGAAATTGCCACCTATGTTAGCAAGTGTTTAACGTGTGTTAATAGCATATCAGAAACCATCAGGTTTGTTAGTACAACCAAAAATCCCACAATGGAAATAGGAGAATATAGCAATGGACTTTGTGACTAAACTGCCAAAGACGACAACTGGTCAAGACAATCTGCTCATTTCTTGCCTATGAGAGAAGATGACACATTAGAGAAGTTGACAAGACAATACTTAAAGGAAGTAGTCTCAAGGCATGGAGTGCCAGTTTCGATCATCTCTGATCGCGATGGGAAATTTACTTCACATTTTTGGAAATCTCTAAATAAATCATTAAGTACTCGATTGGATATGAGTACAGCTTACCATCCAGAGACTGATGGTCAGAGTGAGAGAAACATTCAGACATTAGAGGACATGTTACGTACCTGTGTACTCGACTTTGGAAAAGGTTGGGATAGACACTTACCATTAGTAGAAATTTCATATAACAATAGTTACCATACCAGCATTAAGGCTACTCCATTTGAGGCGTTGTATGGGCGCAAGTGTCGATCACCTATCTGTTGGGCTGAAGTTGGAGATAGTCTGCTCCTGGCCTAGAGATCATCCCCGAGACCACTGAGAAAATAGTTCAAATCAAGATCCATATTCAAGCTGCCCGTGATCATCAAAAGAGTTATGCCGACGTAAGACGGAAACCCCTTAAGTTTCAAGTAGGAGATAAGGTCATGCTGAAAGTGTCACCATGTAAAGGGGTGATACGTTTCGGCAAACAGGAAAAGCTGAACCCTTGCTATATTGGACCGTTTAAGATCATTGCTAACATAGGAACCGTTGCCTATCCACTTGAACTCCCAGAGCAGTTGAGTAGAGTTCATAGTACGTTTCATATCTCGAAATTAAAGAAATGCGTGGCTGATGAACCGCTTGTTATACCGTTGGATTATATCTAAGTTGACGACAAACTGTACTTCATCGAAGAACCTATCGAAATTATGGGCCGTGAGGTCAAGCGTCTGAAGCAGAGCCGTATTCTGATTGTGAAAGTGCGTTGGAACTCAAGGAGAAGTCCTGAGTTCACTTGGGAGCGTGAAGATCAAATACAAAAGAAGTACCCGCATCTTTTCCTGATTTTTGCACCGGTGGCAGATGCTACGTCCTTAGCTTTGAGGATAAAGCTTCTTTAACGGGGAAAGAATGTGACACCCTGAGAAATGCCATCTAATAATTTAGCCGTTTCTGTTTAGTAATTTAAATTTTTAAAGTTTCGTTTAGATTTTACGTTTAACCGGGAAGTTTTCCGCTTTTATCTGAGGATCGTCGCCAGGAGCGAACCGGGACACCTAACGTTGTAGTATTTTAGCAATAGCCACGTTTTTATATTTTAGGGCAATATTTAAAATTTCATAATTTTCGGAGATACCGTTATTCGTTTCGTTACTTTTTGTTAACCGTGTTTCGTTTAAAAATGAGCATATGCATGGAAGGCTTGGAAATTAAATCAAATAAAGAGCACTAGCATCATATAATATTAAAAACCATTTTGGTCCCCTCCTCATGAATGTATGCGTTCAAGCAAACACCCTAATCCCTTGGAGCATATGTTAAATTCAAATAACAATAAGACAAGTTTAAACTAGCATGTTTGTCCTAAAAACAATGTGATTTGGAGATCAAATTGGTCCCCTCCCTTCCTCTTGTCCTACTACACGAAACACACACACATACATGCATGGATTACTAATTTTGAATTTTGAATCACATAAGGACATTTACAAGCTACCATATGACTAGTTTTGTCTTCCTTAAACACCATTGGTGGATCAAATTGGTCCCCTCATGGTTCCTTGGCCTCTAGCTGATGCAAGCACACACACACTTACATTGTGTGTCAAAAACTCATGTCTATATATACCATCTTTATTCATTCTCATTCATATTTCACACACACTTAGCAATTAAGTTTTCTTTTCTCTCTTGCTCTCCCTAACCCACGAAAACACACACACCCCTATAAAAATTCATAACTTTCATCTTTGATCAAAAACTCTTGAAGATTTGTTGAAGGTTTGATCATTTATATCATTCGAGTATTTGTTAAACAACATTTGGGTTGTTCTAATCTCATTCTTCCTTCTAAAAACCTTCAAACTTTGTAGGTCTTCAAATTCTTAAATAACTTGTACTTTCCTAATCATCTTGATGCATACGCAACTTATTTTGTGAAAACAAGATTTTAAAACTACATAAACCTTAGAAGGTTATATATATGGTTCGAAAAATATAAAAAGAAATATAAGAAAATCATAGTTTTGTGATCGTGGTTATTTTTGTATAATAAAAATGGTATGCTATAGCTTATTTTATTCGGCTTATTGTAATAAGCTTTTGGAAAAGCTTATTTGATTATTTTGAGCTTACTGGGCTTATATTTTGGTTCGACCCAAACTAGAAAAGAAAGGAAAATATTTGTTTAGCTTATTTTGGTTTGACTTATATTTTATTAGCTTATTTTTTAGCTTATTTTGAAAGGACAAACGATAAACTTATTTGGCTTAACAAATAAGCTCGAATGTATTTTATTGGGCTTATAGCCGCGTCCCATAAACAAGCCCAACATCACGAGCTTATTTTCGAGCTTATGTGGTTCGGCTTAATATTGGTTGGCTTATCGTGAGATTATTGATAGCTTATTATTAGGCCGCGTGTTTGTTGTTTAATGTTTTGCTTATCGAATTATATGGATAAGTAAAAACGACATTTTTAGACTTAACGGTCCAAGGCCCAACATAAATACAATACACCAAGGCGTAGAGCTACGATGTAGCTTATTGAATAAGTTCGTGAATAGCTTATTTAATAGTGTATGACTTTAATGTGTTACGTTTAACTTATTTTGAACGTTGGACGTACGAATAATAAGGTTAGGCTTATTAGGCCTAAAAGCCCAATAAGGGTCCAAATGGTCTTTTGATAAATTATGAAACGAGATTGATATATAGTTTGTAATTGTGAAAAGTGGATTGAAAGTGATTTGAAAATGGTTTTAAATAAAGTCTACGACTTTGGAAAACGTGTAAACACGAACGAGTCATGCCAAAATTTTTATAAAATATTATACTTAGTAAATACTAGAAAACGCACATGATAAAACGAGATATACAGGAATTTAGTAAAGACACCGAATTATATTTATATAAATATATATTTAAAATATATATTTTTTCATAATTATTTATATGTATATAATATTAATATACATATTATTATTCCTTTTATTTATGAAAACATTTTAATTACTATACGATCACAAGCGTTAATTTTTGTAAATATATTAACAAAAGTACACTAGTATATGCTTATGCATTACTCGTAATGCATTGCTACTCCGATATTAAACCAAACCATGATTTCATAGGTTGTCTTTACGAACCGCCGTTCGTTATCGTGTGATTTTATTCTAGACTATTCTTCTTTGATTCACCAATCAAGGTGAGTTCATAGCCCCACTTTTAATTGTTTTGAATAACTATTTTATAACTTGGGGTGAGAAACATTGCTTGTTTTTAAAATTGGAAACAAGTACTATATGTGAGAAATCCCCTGTTTACGTGTTGCCTAAGTAGCGATTAGACCATTATTGCCCGAATTATCATGAATCGTTAATTGCTGTAACCGTCATGTTGGTTAAGTGAGCGCAAGTGAATAAATAGATCTATTATGACTAATTATCCCTATCCGGGTAAGAAGCACTTACTAGTTCGAGACTTCCAAGAACTAACAGATATATGTCATGTCGAAATAGTTAGGTGGTCTTTGGTCGGACACCTGAAGGGCAAGCCTTTATAGCAATGTACATGCTATCTTTCAGTATTAGCTTCGGTGTCATGAGCATAGTACAACGTAAATGCCTCTTTATGTGAAGTTGTATCTCCTATAACTGTCGCATACGTTTTGATAATCTTGTGGTCCACATTAATACGTTTGAACAAAACCTATGAATTCACCAACTTTATGTTGACGTTTTAAGCATGTTTTTCTCTGGTGCTTAGCATGGATGTTGTTGCTTGATCTATATGAAGTCTATTGCCCGGACCAGTTTTTCCAGATTTTATCTATGATTATCTTAAATACCGTTGTTGAACTTATTTAAGCTTCCACATTTTAACTTTTGTATCTTTTAAATTTGATCAATGTAAAACTTATTCATATTTTGAACTTATGCAACGGTGTTTATTTTTAAAACGTACACTTAGAGGTCATTCTTTATACTTTGTACTTGAGATATCCAGTTGATGTCCATGCCCCCAGAACAATAAATCGGACGGGGCCCTATTTTGGGGTGTGACAATCTTCAAATATTTATTCCTGGGGGGAGCTGAATAACGTATTGGTCTTCCGTGGATATGGTGTATTGATATTGTTTCCTTCGTGGTCTTTTGTGAAGTGTGGGCACAAATACGCCGTATCTTCCTTGATGGATACGGCGTATTGGGTGTCAGAACAGTAATCTTTAAATATCTTCGTTTAAGCTCCAGAATACGTACCATTTTGCTAATCTTCACCAAGTACTCCATCATTACTGCAATTCTAAAATACAAACGATTAAGTAACAATTCTTTGCAATAATTATATAAAATAGGTTATTTTCATGGGATAATGATGCTATAAAAGTGACGTTATTTGATGTCATCAAATATCCGCCCACTTGAATCCTACTTGTCCTCAAGTAGCCTTTAGAAGTTTACAAAAATGTATCCCTAAGTATTTTTCCGTTAAGCATTTATTTGATCTATTACAAGTACACAACCAAACACCTCACGAAATAGGAAGATGAAAACACTCAAATCACTCAACTAATCTATGTGGTAACATGTAACTAATTCTCTTAATTGCTCGGTCGTGACGAATATTCTATCATAGGCTTGACAAGGATACACATCTCCACCACTAGAGCCAAAGAGTAACAAGTTTATAAAGGTAAAATAGGTTTTTAAAATAAGGATTAGGGTTGATCATTCTACAATATTTCACCAAAAGTACCACACCAACAAGGCAGCTGAAGCACACATACATGGCCGTAACGACGGAATAGACATGTATGTTCGATCACATCCTCATTCGAGTTTAACCAAGGGTTACGATGAAGAATGATATAAGGTATGTATCTTCAAACTTTCACCAATAGTAATAAACCAACAAGGCAGCTGAATCATGCATACATGGCCGTAACGACAGAATATATATGCATGTTCGATCACATCCTCATTCGCGTAAAACCCATGGTTAATGATTAGGAAAGGGAAATAAATTGTTGTTAAATAAAAATTACGAAACAAATAGATTAAGTCTAAGATTTAAGTTGCTAGATACTTTTTCCCGACCGTTACCATGAAAAAGACACAACTATTTATACACGTCTTGATCATAGATAAAAAACAACAGTCTGAATTGGCGTTCCCGTAACGGTCAACTTCCCAATCATCCCATACTTTACATACTTTTACAAGACAAGTGGCGATATCTACCACTTTATACAAAACTTTACATCGTTTACTTATAAGACGTATCAACGAATAATCAATCCTTCATATAATTCCTTCGGTCTTTGCTTTTGCGAAACAATTATCTTCAAACTTTCATCCTCTTTCTTTGTGATTTTTCTATTTTTTTAATATACTAACTACGAAACTCTGTGTAATTTCACCATCTTCACGATCATAATAACTCCGGATAATTTCTTCGATAATTCTTCATTCTTCGGACGTACCAATAATTGTGTTAGTAGTAAAAATACATGAGTTTTGACTACTTTCTACATTCCCATTTGCAATGTGCAAATTTCTTCCCAACCATACCAAAGATAGAAAATTGAAACAAGACTCGGGAGATACATACTTTACACTTTAAGCAACTAGCAACTGATAATTAGACTTAATCTAATAGGGTAGGCTAAGGTGTAAAGGTGTAACGAAATAAACAGTTGGTGTTATTCTTAAAGGATTGGCTCTATAGGTTTTTCTAGGGGTATCTTACTCTTAAGATGAGAGTAAACAAAGGGTTTATATGGGGATTTAACTAACCAGTGTAGTTAGTTAATAAAACAACATATAAAGGCTTTTTGGGTGTAATCCTAGAAATTTACCAATTTAAACAAGTTACTACATCTATATCCATAGTACTCATTATTGTGGTCTCGAATAGATATATCAGGCCAAGTTCTAAAGTCTACAACATCACCGGCACCCTCATATTTTATAGAATTTGGGTAAACATTTGGAAACGGATAAGGTTAAATCCTCAGAATATCTAATAAGGGTTATTGTGTGCAGGTTATGTAACAAGTAATTTCACAAAAGTATGCTTGATTTTTTTTTAAATTTGAGCATAATTTAAGCATTTTGTGTGAAAAATAGGACAACTATACATTCTAATTCATATCCCCCACTTGAATTATACAACGTCCTCGTTGTATAGATAAAACATTAAAAACAGGAATTAAAAGAATTAGAATGAGAAACTCCCTTGATATTTTACTCGGTAGATTCTCCAAGTTGAGTTTATGAGCAAGAATGTGTTGAACAACCGTCTTGAGATTTCAAGACCCCAACACTTTTAGATTTCCAGATTGTAGATACTTCACCAACTTCGTCGATTTCTTTGCAGCGAGGTTCTGTGCAAAATATAGGAAAAACATGCAAAATCCTATCTCGGGTATCTACGGTTAATTAAATAAGCTAAATAAACTGTATAGAAACCAATACACCTTATAAACTTGAATACGCCGTATCAAGAAACTTGTAAAAAAGGTATCTCACTACATTGTCAGTTTGTTGAATACGCCGTATCATGTGCATGAATATGATGTATTGATAGAACTGATAATAATGTTTAAAGGTTCATAAAAATAAAGGACTGATAACGTCCAGACAATCAATGCGTCATATGGTATGGAGCGGGGAACGTCGTATTGATGTCTGGAAAGACGTACTCGATAAAAATAAATAACAATCTGGGTTGTCTCTCGGGAAGCACTTTTCTTTCAGCTAGTCTTTAAGTTAGACTTGTTCCTTCAGCTTCTTTCACGTTGTATCTTCTTTGAATTCCACTACTTCTTTATCTTTTGCATTAATAAGTCCATCATGGTACTTCTTTAACCTTTGTTCGTTGACTTTATAATGTGATTCTGTTTCTATCGGATGATCTCTCCCGGTTCATACGGATACACGGTCTTTACCATATTTGGCCCGTTCCACCTTGATGTGAGCTTACCCGGGTTGGTATCTTAAATCTAGAGTTATATAGCAATACTTGTTCTAACTTTGAAATTCTATCCCCCACAAAGCCTGGATTCGTGCCATTTTTTACTTAGTTTCTTCTCCTTATAGATCCGGGTGTTTTCGTATGCTCCATCTCTCAATTCCATCAATTCATTAAGTTTTATGAAACAGTTCTTTGTTACAGCTGTGAGATACATATTATATCGTTTTAGTGCCCCAATATGCTAACTGTTTGTTTCACAGGTAAGTGACCAAGCTTTTCATAAACTATTAAAGGGGGTGCTGTCCGTAGGTGTTTTGTAAAGCGGTTCTGAATGACTTAACGATCGTTCGAGTTTTTCGGACCAATTCTTTGGATTATATCCAATCGACCTTTCTAAGATACGTTTAATAGCCCTATCGGTCACTTTGGTTTGCCCATTAGTTTGAGGGTGATATGCCGTTGATAACTTATGTGTTACTCCATACTTTTACAAGGCTTTTTCTAGTTGAGAGTTATAAAAATGTGTCCCCCGATCACTAATTAAAGCTCTAAATCTTGCAGATAGCCTTCTTAAAAACTTAATTACAACGCGAGCATCATTTGTAGGGAGTGCTTGAGGTTCGACCCATTTTGATACATAATCCACTCCTACCAATATATATTTGTTTTCCTTTGAGTTAGGAAAGGGTCCCATAAAGTCTAGCCCATATGTCCAGCCACATCGAATTACCTAAATATTGTTCTGAGACATCTCACTTATTGATGATATGTTTCTAGATCTTTGACATGCATTACATTTCATTACGTAATCTTTAGCATCGTTAAAGATGCTAGGCCAAAAGAATCCTGATTCATAGACTTTCCTTCCAGTAATTTGATGCACTATGATGACCCCCATTGGGCCAGAATGACAATGTCCATGATGACCATGATTTCGTCACCAGCAAACGCATCGCCTCATTATATTTTCGGGCATAGCTTGAATGCGTTTATGGTTCATTCCCAAAAATAATTTCTTACTTGAGAGGAAAATCTTTCTTCTTTATTTAGGTGTCTAATGTTGGAGGCACAATTTTCAAGATATAATTAAACATAATCAGCATTACATGGTTTCGTGCTCATTTAACGTGGTTTTTTTCAATATCATTAGATGTTGTTCGGGGAAACTGGGCAGTGATTTCTCTTCCGTGAATGTTCTCAGTCTGGGTTCTTAAGTCTCGACAAATGTTCCGCAATCTAAATGTTCTCTGCCTTTTTATCCTTAATATCACTATCAAAACCCTTGATGAAGCAGTATTGTAACCACCTTATAAGGCCTTGGTTTGGCATTAGTGTTTGCTAAACAAAAAAACTAAAAATACTTCAAAGTTTGAACGGATCCGTATTAGGACTACGGTTTTGATAAAGATATAGATAGGGCAAACTTATCAAAGAGGAATAAAAAACTGGCAGGAAGTTAATTTTTCAGTGGGTGGTGTAGTTGCTCATGGCATTATTTTAAAGTGTTGCTGGCAATAATTGATCGATTTAAATTTCCGTCTAATCGTTGTCCTAACACAGTCATCAACAAGTGGAAAAGGGTCCCCACTAGGTCACACACTTAATTCAAAGGGCACGTTCAATCAGGAGATATTATGATAGGCGCTCAGTGGTTAGTTTTTCTTTCAAAATGTTAAATGCCTTTTTGCAATTATTAGAAAAATCAAACTTCGCGTCTTTCATTAAAAGCTGGGTCATTGGTTTAGAAATTATGGAAAAGTCTTTTATAAACCTTTGGTAAAATCCAGCATGCCCTAGAAAGCTTCTCACCCCTTTCGCGTTTTTTGGGTATGGCAATTTAGCTATCACATCGATTTTAGCTCTATCAACCCCAATTCCAGCCCTAAAAATTTTGTGTCCTAAAACAATCCCTTCTTTTACCATAAAATGACATTTTCCCAATTCAGCACAAGGTTGGTTTCTCATCATCTTAGCATGATCCTATATATAAATGGCTAGACAACAGTCAAATAGAGTTACCAATACCGAAAAGTCATCCATGAAATACTTCACATATAATGGATTCACATGTCGTGGAAAAATTGCTGTCATTGCATCTTAAAAAGTAGCGGGTGCGTTGCCATAATCCCAAACGGCGGCATTCGTCGGAAGCAAACGTCCATTTAAAAAGGACAACGTGAAATTTTGTCTTTTCTTTTGATCTTCGGGTGCGATTAGGATTTTGGAAGAATCCTGAAAAAAACCATCAAGAAAACAGGTGTAATGATTCATTCCTACATAATTGCTCTATCATTTGATCAATAAAGAATACGAGGAAATGATCCATTCGAGTTGCATTTCATTGAGTTTACGATAGTCGATGACCACTCACCATCATGTAAATGTGCGAGACGAATTAACCATTATTGTATTCAAAACTCAGTCCCATTCCTCTTTTTTAGGAACCCGTAAATAGGTCTGACCACAAACTATCCGAGATTGGATAAATCAACCCCGAATCAAGTAGCTTCATAATCTCATTTTTCACCACGTCTTAAACTTTGGAATTTAAACGCCTTTGGGGTTGAATGACTGGTTTATAGTCATCTTCTATTAGAATCTTGTGTGTGCAGTATGACGGACTGATTCCCTTGATGTTTGACATTTTCCAAGCAATTGCCCCCTTACGTTTCTCCAATACTTGCAAAAAGTACATTTTTCTCCTTTTTTGGACTAATTTTAGATGAGATATTTATTGGAAAATATTTGTATCCATGCAGGTTGTAGCACGATACAAAACCACCTTTTTCGGTGGGTCTTGGTTGATCAAAATAAACAAGATGGAACATTGTTAGTTTCTAGTGAGAGAAAGTAGAGAGAGGGTTTAAGCCCATGAACATAAGAGGTATATTAGATTAGAAAGGAAAGGGAATAAATACAAATGAACATCCACACCCCTCATGGAGAGACTATGGTGGGTATTTATAGCCTAGTAATAGAGTATTCTATCCCCTTATTACAATAGCAGTCCCTGCGTATAGCATATTATCTATAGCTAGTCCAATTCACGTGTAAGACGCCAGCTTCACTAAAAAGTGAGGCTAACAATCTCCCTCCAAGATGGTGTCACACGTGAATTGGTTACAATGTTTCCTACAAGTAAAAATAAAGTAAAATGATAAGAATATAAGTCCAGCATTCCTTGAGATTGGCTTCAATGACCTTGATCTTCTTGAATACTCTAGTTTTATTTCTTCAGCTTGTAGAATCTAGTTGAGTTTTTACTCCCTCCCAACTAGTAGGCTCTTTTTTTAACTCCCTCCTAAACAGACATCCTTTAGACTGAGTACGGAATCAATGCAGAATGTTCTTATGGGACCTCCTTAACATTTAGGATAAATTTGGGAGGCGATGGTATCAGCACATCATCTCACTTAGGAAAGCATTCCAGTCAACGAGTTCACATTTTAACCCTTTTCGAAATCGAAACTGTAGCACAAAATCTAATTAGGACCCGAAATGCACTTTCTCCTCCCGGAAAGACATGGTAAGACTTGCTACACCAAAGTAACGAAGTCCCGATGTGTAAGCAATATCCTCTGATAGTCAAAATGGTACCATCAAGTCAACTAAGTCCCGAATGTACCCATTAAAGTGTATCACCAAGTCAAACTAAAGTCCGAGTGGAAGAAGTTTATCCCGCTATGTTATTCGAAATGTAAACATCATAATAACGGTAACATTAAAAACAATACTAAGTATTGGAATGTACACATCTTCTCCCATCCAGCGATGATGACAAACTGAGGGAATCATCCTACTCATGTGTATTGATATATAACTCGGGACTGCTTACTTAGCTTCATAAACTCATGATTGCATAAGCAATTCCTCTGTGTGAAGATGTCAGAATCATACTCTCAACAAATCTCTCTTGAGCAATCCCAATCTAATCCCTTATCTATTATGTCGGCTGAATATTGAATGACCATGATTGAAGCATCAATCCCTTTCACTTATGACTTAATCTTGTTACTATCGTTGATGTGACGAAAAGAACGGTTGCAGAGGCAATTCTTTGAGTGACCATATACTCACCAAAAGTATACAAAAAATACATCACCTCTTGAATCTCTCAACTTGCGTGTGAGGGACACTAATACTTACAATGTAACTCTTTAAGTGATAGCTACTTTGTGGGATTAGGCAGAAAGAATCACAAACGAAACTAGATATCCAAGTCTTCGTCACTAACACAAGTCATCTTCGTTGTGGAGAAAGAAAGAACCGAAGACGAAATAAGTACACTTCTCGTGACATTCTACTTCAATCCCAAATAAGTAACATCGTACTATAACCCCTTGGTCATTAAAGTTCAATAAATAGCCGTTATGAAATGAAGGTAAATTTGATTATGGATCCATTTTTAGTTAAATGCCTTTGTTTGTTTGTGTTGTTGTTTGTGATTTTTGATATGATTGTTAATGGATATCAGGCTCAATAGATTAACATAAGCCACGGGCCCGTCCAAGTAATAAACCTGGTTACATTTACATTTTACCCGACATGTATTGTTTTAATACCCGACACAATCCGATAATGCGACCACGCTTAACAGCCCATAAAATGCAACAACCCAATAATCAAGAATAAAAACTCAGCCCATTCAATACTTGAACAAAACTTTCAGCCCAATTTTATCTTGATGGAATCAAACCTCAATGGCCCTCATCAATTGTAATTCTCGGTCTCACTAATGCAATACACTAGGACTCGGCCCATGTGTCCCGTGACTAATCCACAACCAACCCTAAAAAACCATTTCCGATTAAGTATCCCACTCTTCCCTTTTTATTAGGGCACCATAACCCTAAATCTAAATTTGACTGTTGTGGCAAAAAAAATTATGACGAATTGAAACAAGAAAAAATACCGAATGATAAGCTAAAAAAATTACCACAACCAAATCACAACACCCAACCTTGGCTCTTGATACCACTTGTTAGGATATCATTTCATCACCTCAAACACAAAAATAAGAAAAATAGATTTTAGAGAGAGAAAGTAAAAAACAAAGAAAAATGGTTACTTGTTCATAAAAGAAAAATGAGAAGCAACACCCTCTCCACACTTGGAGAGGGCTTTAAATAGTTACAAGAGTGAACTAATCTTGTGGGCTTTGTGTTGGGCCGGTTCATAATACAAATGGGCTTGAGCCCGACAACTAGGCCCAACTAGCTTAAGTAAATCCCCGTAAACTACGTTTTACTTATACAAGGCTCGGGAATATTTAATGACCATCACTTTAATAAATACACGGCTAACAGTTTTCTCCGCCTAAAGGGAGCTTGTTGAGTAGTGAAGTAACTCTCGAGTTGGGTACTCGGGGAGTGGAGTAGGGCGAAGAGGTGCTTTGTGACCGAACCACTATAAATCATCGCGTCTGGTTTGCACTTTCTTTTACTTTTCGCTTTACATCTTTATTTACCTTATCGCCCTATATTTATATTTGCATTAGATCTATGTGTGTGTTGATTGTTGCTTATATTGTTTGGATGATGATTGAGTCATAGATAGAAGTTAACATTGTGATTGTGCTTATATTGCTATGACATGTTATAGTGGATATAGATGTATTATTCACATTTATCATATTGCATCTAACTTGATGGATAAATTAATACGAAATATTTTATGTTTTTAAATGGAAACGTATTCACCCCTTGATTGCAAGTTTTATACACTAAAAATATATCACAATATAATATAAACTTAAGAGTAATTAAGAAAATTACCAAGTTACCCTTGATAAAATTCACTCTCAAAAATATATATAATATAATATATAATACGTAAAATAAACCAGGCAAGTATGATCACCCGGGTCGTTATCCCCAATGACTAGTGCAATTGAAACCACGCTTAGGTTCGGATCCTGATTTGA
>BQNB010133039.1:0-18530 GCA_026074375.1 Tanacetum coccineum
TCAAAATAATTACTTAACCCTTGTTTGATGTAAACATTTAATTGTTTGAAACCCGTTTACATTGAACGCTAATTTTTAGCTTACGCGATTTAAACTTAATTCATGAAATTACAAGCAAACGCGTACAACACTAAAAATAAATAGCATATTTATCGACGTCGCCAAAGACATGAAAACACAGGGTGTTATAAGTGATTTTGCCAAACTCCTAAAATAAATTAGTCTTTACATCTTGAATGTTAAGAGATTCACCTTGTTGTAGCCTTTCAATAGCTATCTACATCTCACGAGCTGTCTTGCAAGCATCAACAATTGAGTAGATTTCATCCCTAATTCTAGTCAATAGCAAATGGATTGCTTCCTTTTCTGATTCATAATGAGCATTGTTTTCAGGAGAGATATTCAAGAGTGTCTCAACTGCGATTCATGCTGGAACTTCTGGAGAATCATCTGTTGCAGGTTGACCTAGAACTATGACAGTAAAAAGCTGATAAGGACCTTATAGAATGCATTTCCTCAAGGCATCACCATTTGGTCTTGTATCAATGTATCTTATGAAATGTGATTATCACTGAGCATATCATCCCGTTACAAGCATTGGTGGACGATCTCTGAACCAGCTGCCATGATATTGTTATGCATTTGACTGTATGTTGTGGATGTTGTGATTGAAGTAGTCATGATGAATGATTTGTTTGTTATGAAGTGAAAACGATTTGTAGAATCTTAAGTTTATGAAGTGATTGTTGTTGTAGAATTAATTATCTTTGAAGTCCAAAAATTTTTTTTTAACCGAAAATGCCTTAACCGATTTTGGTTTGGTAAGTGAATCAAAATTGAATTTCTATTAAAGTACCAAAATTGGCAAAAATCAAGTATAAATTACCCAAGCTTGATGTATAAATCGCCTGAGAAAATGAGGTATAAATCACCTGGACTTGAGTATAAATCTCCTAAGCCAATGTCGTGTATAAATCGCCTAATCTCAAAAGATGTATAAATCGCCTAGGCTTAAATCGATATAAATCGCCTAGTCTTAAACTAGTATAAATCGCCCAAGTTTAAACTGGTATAAATCGCCCAAGCTTAAAATGGTATAAATCTCCCAAGCTTAAAATGGTATAAATCGCCCAAATTAAGACTGTATAAATCGCCTAGTGTATATAGAGTGTATAAATCTCCTAGTGTAAAAAGTATAACTTTTTAGACACAAAAAAGACACACTTTTTGACACTTTTGGATGATTTCTTTTGCAAAACTAAGTGAATCTAAGAAAGTCTTAACATAAAAACACAAACTTTTTGATTTTTGAGACAAAATTTTTTCACTTTTTTAGATCAAAAGGGACAAGTTTTAGCTTAGAAACCTTACCAAAAACCTTGTTTTTACCTTGAAAAGCTACTAGACTAATAAGCTAAAAAACTAATCTAGAGAGAACAAGAATACTAGACCAAAATAAGCTCTAAATAAGCAACCATAAGCCACGGTTTTGCTTTAACTTTGTATGAACCATAACTAGACCACTATAAACCCCTTGGCTCTTGATACCACTTGTTGAGAAGAAAAGTAAAAAGAAGTTTAGAGAGAGAAAGTAAAGAGAAAAAGAGAAATGGTTGATTTCTTAAAAATGTGTGTGTTACAAATGAGAAACAACACCCTCTCCACACTTGGAGAGGGGTATATATACCAAGTATTGGGCCAGCTTTTTTAAGCCTTGTGGGCCGAATGGTTATTTGATCTTAGGCTGGGCTCAGGTTAAGTTGGGCTTAAGCCCACAACGTATACAATATTAGGTTAAATCACGAGCTCGATACCCGTAACTAGCCTATTACAACTTTTACTAATTAAAGACCTCGATTCCTAGTTTGACTTATTATTTTAAGGCTAACAAGGAGGAATCTAGGATTTTGTAAAAACATCTTGTATGTGTGGGAGGACATGTGAGGAATACATGTGTGAGTTTGTAAATCATTTATAAGTAAGGAGGTGAGAAAAACTCAAAGTATGATTAACCTTTAAATACCATAAACTCAATTAGTCACTTGGACTTTAATCCATGATAATCAACACTATATGTGATCACTAATCATCTTGATGCAAACAAGCTAAGTGCTTTGCATCTCAAGTAAAGCGTATCCCATAACGGGAAAGGATGCGTTTACACAAAGTGACCTTTGACTTAGTTTTACCAATATGGGAGTAATAGTCGTTACGTGATTAAGATCAACGTAAATCCAGATTAAGAACAAATGAATACTTTCGTTTGATGGTATGTTGAAAGTATGTTCATACTAGGTTTAGAAAGAAGCTTCAGGCTTTGCTGGAGGCGTTTGATAAAAGAATTAAGTTTGCGCTTTGTTGAAAAACAAAAGGATTCGTTTTTTATCCTCTCTAAGTCTAAACGGATAAGTCGAGATGATACATGGGATGTTAAACGGATGAGTCAATGTGATATTGGTATGCAAGTTAAGTTAAACAGATGAGTCAAGATGATATTGGAATACAAGTTATATTAAACGGATAAATCAAGGTGATATTGGTATACATGAGATGTTAAATAGACAAGTCGATATGATATTCATATATATATATATATATGTTATGTTAAATGGATGAGCTGAGATGATATTGGTATACATGAGACGTTAAACGGGTGAGTCAATGGGATATTGATATACAAGTTATGTTAAACGGATGAGTCGAGATGATATTGGTATACAAGTTATGTTAAATGGATGAATCAAGATGATATTGGTATACAAGTTATGTTAAACGGATGAGTAGTAACGATATTGGTATACAAGTTATGTTAAACAAATGAGCCAAGTTGATATTATCATACATAAGATGTTAAATGGATGAGTCAAGGTGATACTCGTATACAAGTTATGTTAAACGGATGAGTCGAGTTGCTATTATTATACATGAGATGTTAAACGGATGAGTCGAGGTGATATTGGTATACAAGTTATGTTAAACACGGATGAGTCGAGGTGATATTTTATACATTAGATGTTAAATGAACGAGTCCAAGTGATATTGATATACAAGTTATGTTAAATAGACGAGTCGAGATGATATTGTTATACATGAGATGTTAGATGGATGAGTCGATGTGATATTGTTATACATGAGATGTTAAACAAATAAGTCGAGGTGATATTGATATATATGTTATGTTAAACAGATGAGTCGAGATGGTATTGGTATACAAGTTATGTTAAACGGATGAGTTAATATGATATTGTTATACATGATATTGATATCACATATCCAAAGCACACAGATCCAAAACCATTTCTATTCAAAGTAAATAGATATCTCAAAACCCTAACCAAAACATTACCGATTAATATAATGTATTTTTCAAGGGAAAATTGGTGGAATTATGTAATTATTTTTGTTTTATTTAATTTTTTAGGGTTATGGTTTATTTAAATATCAGTTTTTTTGTAAATATTTTTTATTTGCGTTATGGTACTGTGCTTTATGGTTGGGTAGCTTACTGTTGCATAGGTTGTTTATGTCGAATGTGTTGGCTTGGACATCTTATCTATGTTTATAGACCTTATTTTGACTGATAATGCGGTAAGTGTTGGCTTGGAAATTTAATTTATGCTTAAATTGGTTATTTTGACTACTTATGTGGTAAGTGTTTGGTTGCTTATTAGGACTGCTTATGTTTAGTGTCTTGGATTGGCCATCCTAATTATGCTACAATTGCTTTATTATGACTGCTTATGAGGAAGTGTATGTTGCACAACCTACTGGTTTTGTTCATTTTCAAAGATCAAATCATGTTCATAAGCTTAAAAAGGCCTTTATGGACTTAAACAAGCTCCTAAAGCTTGATAAGATATGTTACTTTTTGAAACATAACCCCGCCACCAGATGGAGCGATATGACCAAGCTTTTAAGTGTCGATGTGAAATAGATGTAGTGCTACGAACATCACGTAAACCTTACATTTTTAGTAGAGAATACTATGCATGTCCTATTTGAAATGTGAACTATCAAAAAAATTATTTATGTAATATATAACTAATTTGCTTGTCAAAAAGACATTTCTTATGAATTCCTTACTATGTAACAACCAAGAACTTAAGATAATGGATGTGGATATTTTATGTGGAAGGAAATTTTTTTTTTTTGACCTCAGGCTCTGTCAAAGTCTTCTCAGTACCTTTAACACCTCCAAGTTTCTTCTCCGGACAACATTAACTCGTCTAGGTTATTCCTCCGGACTTCTCGATCTGCAACGAGTCCGTGGAAAGACAATTTTCTCAAATTGGATTTTTGGCTGAGAAGATAAAGATACTAGATACAAAGAAAAAAAATACTAGAGGGAACACTATAGATGGAAAGGAATACTGAGAACCACCACTTGAGTCAGTTACAATACTTCACAAACTTTATAATGACATGGAAAAACTTGGTTTTGAGTAATTTTTCATTTAGCATTTGGAATGTAATTCATATGCTTTAATATTTTTAACGTTTCTTAATTTGGAATGTAATTCGTATGCTTTAATGTTTAAACATTTATCGATCTGAAATGTAATTCGTATGTTTTACTTACTTGTTGTGGTTTAACTCGTTTTTTTATTTACGTTTCATTGGTCATCAAACCCTAGTACTCGTAAGAAGAAAAAAAGAAAAAAAAGTCAAACTTTGACCTTAGTAACTAACACGGCCAAATCGTAGATATTAACAACTTTGTTAATCACACTCCTAATCCGGGTCAACATTTAATGTAAACGTTTTGGCAAGAACATGTCCTCGCCATAATTTTGAGCGGGAAAACTGCGAGCCAAAACTAAATAATGAAAATTAAAATAATGATTTCGTCGCCATTCTTGGCGAGGACATGTCCTCGCCAAAATGACCGGTCAAAAGTTGTGTATATTCCAGCCATGGTCAAAGTTTGAAAAGCGAAAATTTTATCACATAGTGAGGCTTTAGCGAGGACAATTCATTGTTTTTCGCCGAAAGTTGTATCATGTTCTTACTTTATATTAGTGTTAACAATGCACGATAAATATTTATTATGTATATCTTTGTTCAAATCATTATTCATAATCAACAATAATATACAGCATAAAGAGAAAGGCTTGGATCAAGTGGTTAACACCCTTACCTCTGGAGACAGAGGTCAAGGGTTCGTCCTTAACCCTTTCCAAGACCGTGGTCCATTCTACCTCGTTATAACCAAAGCAGCCTTTCTACCTTTGGTAGGGGTAGAGCTGTCTACGTCTCAACCCCCCTCATACATTGTGGAAAAGACGAGTACTTAGAGACTTGATAACCCGTGAAGACGTATTAGAGTTACATTTTTTATTCCAGCGATAAGTGAATTGTAAAAATGAACCGAACGAACATGAACGAAATTTTGTGTTCTTTTAATTAAATGAACGAACATGAACAAAAGCCTCGTCCGTGCATTTACGTTTTTGAAGGCTTGGTTATATGTTTGTTTATGTATATTTATTTGTTTATGTCCAATATGTGTATATTATATAATATACTACTCGAAAATATGCAAACTTAGACAAACGAACACACAAAAAGAAACGTTACATATTGTGTGCTTCTTTTTATACGCTCATTTATTTCCGTTTGCTTATGTTCGTTTAACACTTTAATTAACGTACATAAACAATCTTATTTTCTTAACCAACGAACATCAACAAGAAATTATGTCTGTTTAAGCGTTCATGTACGTTCTTTTGTCCGGCTAAACTTAAACGAACAAACACAAACAAACATCCGCTCATGTTCGTCCGGCTCGTTTACAACCTAATATCTTTAGTAAAATTTACTCATGTTTAAAACTCATGTGTGCACAGGCCGTGCACGAGCCTTATAACTAGCGAAAATTTAACCTAAGATATTTTTACACCACTTTTCCAATTATGTTATTCTTATCGCAAATATTGACATGGTCCTAATCTGAGAAACTAATTTAAGAAAGATATCTCAATTTTGTTTTTAAAACGACAAGTTAGCAGTTAGTGATTAGAACCCAAAGTGACAATTAATTGAACAGTATCAAGACTCGACCTTTGTCTTAAGGGATAAACCCACTGTTTTTCGCCACATAAGAAACAAAACCCATTTATAATGTAAATTACAATTAGTTTTCAACATTGTACATGTGATCGGTTAAAACTTCACGTTTAGCGTGAACATTTTCATGATTACAATGTGTCGAAACTCACGTACACTCGAAATTTTCAATAAAGTGGTCTTCATGTGACTTTTTTTTTATCAATCCTTCTTATTATTAATTCTCTATTTACAGGTTTTGCTAACCCACAACCCTTATCGTTTATTTTTTTTTTATTTTTTTTTTTATTTTTGTATTTTTGTGTGAAAGCATCATCTTTCGGCAAATCTGCATTTAATGAAACTCAATGTTTTTCATGTTTAAGCCTATTTAATTATTGTTAATTATAGATAAAGTTTCTTGAAACCATGAAATATTTGTTGTTAATTAAATGTTGATTTTTCAATCATGAAAAACTTAAACACAACTCAAGTGTAGTGAGTTGAGCAACCCTCAACATTTCAAATAACTTTATGTCCCAAAACTCTTTTCACTCCTGATAAAAGGTAAGTAATTATTTTTTTAATACCCAATTAAGAAAATTCCAATCTGAAAAAAACTGATTTTTTTTTCATTATTTGGACACGTTTCTAAACTTCATATTATCCAGCTATTCATCATACCATCAATATATAACGCATGTCTTAGGCATCTCCGCCTACTATACAATCAAGCTTTTCTTCACTATTAACCTTCAAAAATGCCTTCTTCAATGAACATTTCAGAATCTCAAAACCTTGACACCCTTTTGGAATCAGCTAAGCCATTTCTTCGTGAAGAATTCGAGAAAATCGACATAAAACTTCCGTCCCTAATCGCCATTTTACGCTCAAAGCAGGCGAATGTTTTTCATCGCATAGGACCTGTACCCTTTGATCACTTGCGTCATGTTTACCGCATTATCAAGCTAGGGAAAGCACCTGATTCAGTCGCGCTTTGTGCACTTTTTCACTCAGTTTACTCAAACTCGTATAGTAACATTGTCCTTTTCGACCCTGAAACTGGTCGTGACACTGTCCGTGGACTTATTGGTCACGAAGCCGAAAGATTGGCTCACTTGTTTTGTGTTGTTCATCGTCAGTCACTTGTCCATAAAAACATCATGTGTCAGTTTACTGAATCCGAGCTTCAAGAATTCCTAGATGCTTTCAGATAAATCTCTAAGACTGCTAAGGAAAATGGTGCCTTCAATAGTTGACGAAAAATGGCGTAAAAGATTCAATCACAATTGGAGTGAGCCAAAACCCAAGTAGACTGGAAATATATCACAAACCACTGCCAACAAAAAGCAGTTACAATGACGGTTACAAAAGCGTTAAAATACATTTTTTAGTTATTTAATCCAAGGGTCACAAGTGGTTCAAGATCGAACCGTACATATACAACTTTTAGATCGCACCCTTTCATTTGTATAAATAACAGTAATCATTTGTAAACAGGAAATAATGAATGACAGACTAGTTTATATAAAAAATCTTTACATTTGGTATATTTTTTATCGCGTTTGTACCATTCATCCCAACATTTGGCATCAAGCTTTTTGAGTATTTAAAACCAAATCATCATATACCGTTAAGAAAATCCTCTGTGTTCGTTTCGAATCATAGAACAAACCGTACCAACTTTTTCCAAAAAAAAATGCTTTTGCAAATCACAAACACAATCAAAAATCATTTCGTGTTTGCATCGGGTGAATCCATCAATTGCCGCCAAGTGAACAATCACTGGCAACAAAGGGTTTCACCCATAAAACATAATCGGAAAATTTAACCCCGAAAAACAAAAAGGCTTAGGCACCGTTCTATTTCCAGATTCAAAAATCTTATAACCACATAAATTGGATAACGAAGTCATCACAATACGGACGAAGAATCAAAACATCAAAAGGGAACAAACACACCTCTTTTGAAGAATCAATAATCGAACCCGTTTTGAATCACCATTTGATTCACGATTATCCAAAGAAAAACCCCAAACTTGCGGCGGCTTTTAGCAAGATCCCAATTGTAGCGAAACCCTAATTTTTTTTCGCACAATCGAATCAGGGAATCCGTGGTTACGAACACAAGAAGAAGAAGAGCGATCACAATCGCCATCTCAGTCGGCGGACAAAACCACCAGACAAGAGAAGAAGCATAGGACTGAACCGCCTCAAGGAGACGAACTCACAGAGACGAACTCCCACAAACACAAAAGAGGCGGACGAATATAAGAAAAAGGGAACAAGGGTTAAAACTTTAACCCTAACAGGTTTTAACATAAACCAAACTACCCCTCCATTTTTATCTATTTTCTATATATTACTTTTATATATATAGATACATATAGAGTTTTAGGTATTTGACATAAGTTACCCCTTAGGTTTTCTTAAGTTGTAACTTTACCCTAAAACCCGTAGATTGAATATAGTAGCCTAGTGATTTACACTGCTTACTATATCGAGAATAATTTTTAAGGAGTAATTAACCTTAGGTTATTCGGCTTTAGATTCTAAAATCCCCAAGGATAGCCTTTAAGGCGCAAAACAAGAGTACTCACCACAAATTTCTACACACTTAGTGTTAGATATTTTATTTTGGAGATTTTATTAATAACCAAAGAATATGAACGAAAGAAATTGGAGATACTTTCGCACAAGGAAGTAAGTACAACAAGTAGAACCCCAATCCAATGTCCAATATTAAAACCCTTGCGAATTTACTCATATGGGCCAATTGAATGCAGATTAATAATCCTCTAAGCAAATGCCTTAATGGGAAACAATAGAACCCAATGAAAAAACCCAAGCAGATAACAGAAAAGACAAAACTGCTATCGCTTTCCTTTACCAAGCCTTACCAGAAGATCAATTGCTTCAAATCACAAAACACAAAACCGCGAAAACCATATGGGATGCCTTAAAAACTAGACACAAAAAAAAAATATGGAAAAAAAAGAAAGAAAGAGTCCAACAAGCAAGGTTGCAAACACTCAAATCCGAATTTGAGATGTTACACATGAAGGAATACGAGACCATCGACACCTTCACCGCAAAACTAACAACCATAGTAAACAAAGCAGCCAGTCTAGGGCATACAATGGAAGATGAAACATTAGTACGTAAACTATTAAATGCTGTACCCGATAGGTATCTGCAAATAGTTGCGTCAATAGAGCAATACTCGCTCTAGATGAATGACCTTAGATAGAAAGCAATTGGTAGACTTAAGACTATGAAAAGAAAGAAATTAGGTAAAATCAAAAGGCAAACAAGTGGACAATCAAGAGAAATTGAATGTTCACTTCGACATAGACTAAAGGAAAGTATTTTAGAGGACCGTGGACTGTGGAAAACAAAAAGTTCCACAAAGGAAGAAACCATGAGAAATTATAAGGAAGAAAGGAAAGATGGAGAAAACTCTCATAAGAATTATAATAAAGATAACTCCAAGAAATCAAATTATGATACTAGCAAATTAAAATGCTACAAATGCAAGAAGTATATGACACATTTGCACACTAACAGTCCTCCAAAAGACAAAACCCGAACGATCAATCTAACCTTCGTTTAAAGAAGAATAGAGCCAACCATACTATGAAATATTAGAGGATGAAGAACAAAAGGTCTCGCTACATGAAGAAGATATAGGATATAAAGAGACAAATATAGATAGTCTATGGTACTTAGACAACGGAGCTAGTAATCACATGACCGGAGTGAGAGAACACTTTAAAGAATTAGATAGAAGGTAGTGGAAAAGTAAGATCGAAGATGTGTTCATACATAGAGATCCAAAGGAAAAGGTCAATTCTAATAGAATGTGATGATGAGAAGCAAAGAATCATACCACACATATATTACATTCCTGACTTAAAGAGCAACTTATTGAGCCTTAGACAATTCACTGAAATTGGTTGTAAAGTAGTAATGAAAGAACGACGATTACTACTTTATACATGGATAACAAAATATTCATGAAAGTTACACGACAGAAAAACCGTCAATATAAAGGCAAATCTAAGGATAGGAACATTCCCTGTCTGCCTTCTAGCAAACCTATAAGGATGATACATTTATGGCACGCCAAGAATTAGGGACATCTCAACTTCGAGTCACTAAATTCAATGGCCAAAAAGGATTAAGTCCATGAATAACCCTACCATTAAAGTCATACAACAACACAATCTGTGATGTTGTTTAATGGAAAACATAGTAAAGTGCGCCATTCCCTAAGAAAAGCAAGAAGCAGATCTACTTTACCTCTAGATTTATATCTGGAGATATTGTGCGGAACCAATCACACCACCAACACCTTCAAGAAAGAAATACATATTCCTTGTTAGTAACGACTACTCAAATATATGTGGGTATACTTCTTAACAAAAAAGAGATCAAGCCTTGATACTTTCAGGAATATAAGTAGTCAATAGAAAGCATGAATTAAGAACAACATGAAAATTATTGAGAACGGATCGAGAGGAGAATTCAATCAAATAAGTTCACGCATAGCTGCAAAAAAAACGCATAGCACGACAACTTACTGCAGCCATACTCGCCACAACAATTAAATTGGAGTAGTTGAAAGAAGAAATATACAATCATGTCCACTACTAGATTGTAATGGATGAAATCACAAACATGCCACAAAATTTTTGGGCTGAAGCTGTTAGACACGCCATATACATCTTAAATAGTGTTCCTACAAAAGCACTAGAAGACATTACTCCATATGAAGCAATTAAACAAAGAAAGCCAAACTTAGAATATCTAAAAGTTTTTGGCTGCATAGCATATGCAAAGGTACCATCACAACATCTGACGAAGCTAGACGACAGAAGTACTAGAATGGTATACCTAGGAAATGAACCAGGATCAAAAGCTTATCGCTTATTTGATCCAACAACGCAAAGGATATGTGTTAGTAGAGATGTGAAGTTTAAGGAGAATGAAACATGGGATTGGAAAGATTACATGAGTGAACTCATTAACGACGAACCTGAATGGACTGACTTTAGAATAGGAGATCTTGAAGCCACAAACGAACATCATGATCAAGAAACTCAACCAACTGAAGAAGATAATGAATTTCCTAACAATGATGATGATGATTACGCATCACCAACAGAAAACACTCCCTTACATTCTCAAACACCTCACACACCATCAACACAATCATATTATCAAAGTGATAATGACTCAATTCAAAATTCACCATCACACTTTGATCATACACCACTGAGAGGCTTTAGAACGCTAAATGACTTATATACACGAAAACACTAAGGAATTACTATTAGCTAAGACGAACCCAAGAACTACAAGGAAGCATCAAGCGATCAAAAATGGATTGAAGTAATGAAGGTCGAGTTAGACTCCATCAATAGAAACAATACATGGGAATTAACCACTTTACCCAAAGGACATAAAGCAATAGGCTTAAAGTGGGTATTCAAGACCAAGAAAGATGCTAATGGAAATATAATCAAGCATAAAGCTAGATTAGTAGCAAAAGGCTACATACAACAGCATGGCATAAGACTGATGATGGTAAGTCTTCTCACACAGTAGCAAGAATTGAAACAATCCGACTATTACTTGCCATAGCTGCTAACAATAAATGGGAAGTACATCACCTTGACGTAAAATCTGCATTTCTACATGGAGATTTAAAGGAGGAAGTATATGTCACACAACCCGAAGGATTTATAAAGAAACAAGACCAAGGAAAAGTCTATAGGCTTATAAAAGCTCTATATGGACTAAGACAAGCACCACGTGCATGGAACATAAAGTTAGACAACACCTTGAAGTCATTAGATTTCAAGAAATGCGCACTAGAACAAGCCATCTACACCAAGACATTAAAGGACTCAACATTGTTAATTAAAAGGAAGTCTAATGTAATGATTAAATCATCACTTGGACACCAAAGAAATAGATAGATAATATAAAGCTCAAATGGAAGAAAAAATCGAGAATGAGCGAGTCTAGATTATTGGCTTTACTATCTTGGGAATTGAAGTCACAGCCAAACTAAGTGTTGACAAGTCATAAAGCAATCTGCATATGCAAAACAGATCTTGAAAAGAAGTTGGAAGTGCTAGAAAAGCAACGTTGACAGTTATAACAATAGACCCAGGAAACAAACTGACAAAGAATACTGAAGGAACATTGGTCAATTCAACTGAATATCGAAGCTTAATTGGATGCTTAAGATATTTGCTTCACACAAGACCCGACTTAAGTTATTCTGTAGGATTACTTAGTCGTTTTATGCAAGAACCAAGAGAGCAACATATGAAAGCTATAAAACAAGTACTACGCTATGTTAAAGGAACAAAGGATTATGGAATCACCTACATGCATAACGAAGGAAACAAGATACATGGATATAGCGACAGTAGCTACGGAGTCAACACTCAAGAAGGAAAAGGAACTACCGGCATAATATTTTACTATGGTGAATCACCAATCAGCTGGAGTACACAAAAACAAGCCACTGTAGCACTATCATCATGTGAATCAGAATTCATCGCAGCAACTGCAGCAGCAACACAAGCATTATGGTTAAAAAGACTACTAAGCAAGCTTACACATTCTCAAGAAGAGAAAGTTACAATACAGGTTGACAACAAGTCTGCTATAGCACTTATGAAGAATCCAGTATTTCATGGAAGAAGCAAACACATCGACACAAAATACCACTTCATAAGAGAATGCGTTGAAAGAGAAGACATACAAGTCGAATTCGTAAGCGGAGAATATCAGAAACGACATTTACAAAAGCACATCCAAAGATCGAATTCTTAAACCATGAGACCAACTCATTACGGACTGAAAGACCTACTGCATCAAGTAGTGATAGGGGGGAGAAAATTGGGGCCAAAACCCAAGTAACGGACCGAAATCACATACCCTCCAACAAAAGGCATATACAATGACCGGTTACAAAATCGTTTAAATAACTATTTTTCATTATTTACCAAATAGGTCACAATGGTCACATCGAACCAACAAACTTTTAACCACTCCATTCATTTGTATAAATAATAATCGATTGAAACAGAAATGATGAGACAATTAGTTTATATAAAAATCTTTACATTTGGTATATTTTGATTGCGTTTGAACATTCCGATCCAACAATCACTCATTCCTTACATCAAGTGAGTGATGGGAAACCACTACAAAAACAACAAAAAGATTCCAGTTTGTGACGGAATGCTATGGTGTTTTTCTTCACATGACATTACCGATATCAGACTGAACAATACTTTTGGTTTTCCAAGACTTTTTACGATAACTCAAACGGTCATCTTGAACTAACTGGATCACGTTACGACACTTTGTACCTGAAATGGAAGCCAGGTTTATGGATTATCAACAATCAGAATGGGTGCAGTTTACACACTTTAGTACGTGAAGAAGCATTTCAATGCAAGAAAACAAAAAGATAACAGGCTTGCTAGAGACCTAAGATATCGATCTGTGATCCCTCCGGATTCCAGTCAAGTGCAACCAAGATCCTTATGCAAGTACCAGATTATGCAAGGGACTTGTATTGGAATGTGGTGTAGTGTAGAAGTAATGAGATAGTGATAATGCCAAGAAAGAAAAAAGGGTGAGGAAATGTTGGTTTTAAGTGTATTGAGTTGAACCCCATATGGTGGGTGAGCACAAGTGTTATTATGAATTTTTATTTGAGTAAGGAGGTTGATGAGGGTAAAAATTGAGGTTTAGATGGTTGACGCCTTTTGATGGAATGTGGGAGTGCATGGGACCAAGGAGGAAATCATGGAAGGATGTGGTGGCTTGTGTGTAGGGTTTTTTTGAATAAGGCTAAGAGAAGATTGGCCACAAAATGCTTGGGGAGTGATCAATTTAAGACATGTTTAATAATGTAAAATGCTTGTTGATAAAGGTCACTCGGTCTTGGATCTTTGGTAATGAGAAGAATAAAATTGTCTCCATGGTATTTATTCATGTCAGAACTATAAAATAAAGTGTTTCTCTTTCGTGTTTTCTTATTGGATGTATCATCAATATGTAATAAAAATATGTTTAAACATGTGTTAATGCAAGGTTTTTATTTTAGCTTCTCCATTAAATGGTTAGATTTATACTCTAAAACTTTTCTGAAGGGAACAGGTTGAATGTGTTAAACGTGTCAATTTTATTACAGAAATTGTTCCAAAGCATTTATAACTTTTTACTACTCAAAAAAATCATAGGAAAAGTTTTCCCCATTAGACAAATACTAGTAACACCGTAATATCAACGTCACTTCAGCTTTAACATTTTAAAAAGAACACAAAAAAAAATCCCGCAATCATAACACCACTCTTTTAGGACCCATTTTTTTTTCAATTAATTAAACAAAATATATTTTCATTTATTAAATAAAATACAAATAAGAAAAATAAGAAAAATATAAATAAGAAAAAAAAAACACTACATATTTTCAAACTCTACACAAATACATTTAAAAACTAAAAGGGTATATAAGATTAAAACTTAAAAACTCTAAGGTATAAAAGTTAAAATATAAAAAAAATACTACATATCATAACCTCCGTTCTCTTCTTCTTCTTAAACATGTAACCCACACACCAACACACACACACACACACACACATATTACATCACAAATTAAAAACAACACCTCTAAGCACAGACACAAACAACACATACACACCAAAAACACATTTAAAAAGCAAAAAGAAAAGGAAAAAATCACGTTAAGCTCTACGTTGGTAGAGCAACTCACGGCTCAACGATGTTGCCAATTCGATGTGGACGGTATGGTAACGCCCCATAACGCAGCTCCAGCTCAGCATAACGCCGGGGGTTGCGCTATGGTACCGTAGCCTCTAATTTTTAGCTAGTGACTTGAGGATCCTCAAACTTTTGCTGGACAGCTTTTTTGAAGTTTTTGTTAGTTGATGGTTTTTAGTTAACCATGTGTGCTTTATTTATTTGATAGGCTTAACCCGTATTTGGAACCTTATTACCTTTGTATACAATAGCGAAGCAAACGATTGTGTTTTGTACGTGTCATAACGAAGACGTTTGGTTCTTGGGTTGGACCGTTTAAGACTAAATTTGTGTAAAACGACATCGTCTAAGGTTCAAACACGGTCGTCTAAGGATCGGTTGTGTTGTTTAATATTGCTATTAACCTAAATGAATTCGTTTTGATGCCTAGAAAATGAAGATATATATACCCATAAAAAAACCACGCACGCACACTGTAAAGCAACACATGCACACAAACTGAAACGAAGATATACACACAAACTACTAAATTTGAACATTAAAACGGAAAACCATTTGCTACATGTGAGTGATTGCTTTTCTTTATTTACTTCCCACTTTGTTCTATTGAAAATTGGGGTTTTTTAAGTTGTTCGTTTGAAGTTTGAATTGTTTTAGGCGTTTTGGTCGGGATTATGAGTAGAGCGTTTGATTATGCCTAACGATTCATAGTAGTTAGCAAAAAGGGTTGTTAGAGGTGTTGGGGTTTGTGTTGTTGTTGATTCTTAAGCTAAAGTAGATTGGCATCGTGAAGTTTTGCTGCGAAAAAATAAAAGGACCCTTGAGTGTGCGTTTGAGTCATCTCAGTGAACTCTATGATCGCGGGTGGAATGTGCATTAGTCTGAGTCTGATGGTGTTTGATTTGGAAACGACAATCTTTTCGGTAAATTACATGCTATAGTACTTGGTGTATCTATGTTTGGTACATTTACAGGAGAGTATCATGTATTTTTAGATACAACAGCAGTAAGAGGAATCACGTGTTAACGTTGTGAAAAATGAAATCAAAATATTCAAGTGGACATAAATACTAGGGTAAGCAGCATTGAGAAATCGATATAATGATTTCTATTTCTAACAGGACATCATAGAAGAAGCTGTATAAATCATTTTTCTAAGCGTCATACCTCATCCCGATATTAGTATGTCCACTTGACATCTTAATTCCACTTTTAAAAATGCTAACGTACAGGAGTTCATCATGCCTGCCATCTAGAAGCTATATGGGTCGGCCAACAAGTGACACCCACAAGGTTCGGATTTTGTCAATTTTAGTCCCTTCGGTTCATATTTAAATAGTTGTTGAGTTAGTTATAAAATATAACGGTAACTAACGGTTATTTTAAATTATTAACGTGAAGCATATTAAATCCTAAAACTAAATAATTATATAATTAAGTATTTAATAAACGTACTCTTCGTGTCTTAACGTGTGTGCCCCCAATAGGCTCACATATTCGTAACGTATACGTGCTATCCGACTACCATAATCCAACAGCTCCCACTTGGGAGTTGGAGTAACACCTAACACTTATACCTATAATTGGCAAAGTCTAGCAACCCACACAATTATTTTTACATTAGGAATATTATGAGATAAGAGTTTCAAAAATTATCTCAGCTATTTAATGGTTAATTAATTTCTTGCTTAATCGAAAATCCAAATTGGGGTTCAACCGAATTCAGTTGAGGTGTAGAACTGAAACCCTTAACAACCCTAGAGATGGGCCAGGTGATTTCGGTGAGGGAGGGAGGAGGAAAGGTTTTAGGATGATCAAATTATGATTTAGGTTATGGGTGTTTATATAGGCACCCAAACCCTAATTCTAGAAAACCTTCATGGGCCTTCTTAAATGCTAATTAAACACATAACCCATCTAGAACCTCCCATAGGGCCCAACCACTTTGGTATCCCCTTTGGAGTTTGGGTTTTGTCCAATTTAGTCCCTCGGTTTATATTCATGAAGTATTAAACGCATTCTTCGTGTATTAACGTGTGTGCCCCCAATAGGCTCACATATTCATAATGTACAAATGCTAGCCAATTTTAAAACATTTTTGACATTTTACTCATGACATGGATCCAAAAGTAAATGATCGAAGGTTTGGGTATCCAATATGCATCCCTTGTGAATACATATGAGTTTGGTGGGAACAAATCCATATATTCACAGAATATAACCAACACTCACACTTGCCTTACATAACAATATTCCTATATTGTTAACTGACAATGGACATATTTAGAATGATAAGAAATCATTCATGGATTAAACATGCAAACATAGGATAACAATTTTTATATGAATGAAGAACAAATACCAAGTATCTTTATTCATCAGAAAGTAAAAATTGTCTTACAATCCCTATTATCCAAATACTAAAACAGATATGCATGAAACTAATTAGCAAGTTGAAGTCTAATGTTTCCAACATTCTCAACTCTTTCTTTACAAGACAGCTAAATAGTTATCTGAGTAAACTTTCCGAATACTTGTTTCAAATTCTCATATTGTGAAAGATTTGAAAAATAAGATGAGTGTCTTATTGTTCACGTGCATACTATTGCAAGAGTCATAGTATGGACAAGGTAATAGTACCTTTTATAGGGTATTTGAAGTCAACAACATACCTATCTCAGACAGTCATCTTTACAGTTTCTTAAAATGTAAAGTATTCTCATTCTTTAATGTGTTATGCAACAATGCTCTTAAATGAGCATATCTAGTTAGCAGATTTATCGTAAATGATAAAATCCTTCTTCAACTAGAATTGATTATTCTCTAGCATCAGTTGACACATACAACGCTATGCTTCATAATTCGTAAACTTTTGTATAACAGTGATCTAAATACCCTCAATTAGATATTGTTATCTAAATTCTCTCAATTAGATACTGTTGTTGTTAGCTCATCTTGCTATCATGCAAAAGTAACAACCAGTCACATACACGATATAATATATACATGATGAACCCTTAGTTAAAAAAACACAAGGTTTCCATCCATGTACTAAATTATCTCAAGTGAAATATATCATTTAAGACTTGCTACAATGACATATTGCATTTGTGTTGGACTTTATTTCCACATACGTTTATCTTAATAAACATTTATTCCAAGGTCGTTTGTTTTCCTAAATTCCCAAGTGAAGTTTCATTCCAATCTTAAGGATTAATATCAAGCTTATGTGGAACGATACTTTCAATATGTCATTCAACATACGAATTTAAGAAAATAACATGGTGCTCCCACTCAATGTCAGATGTACTCAGGAGTCAACTTAATTTAATCAGAATCATATTGTAATTAATTCAAGATCCCAGCTCCTAGATGCATGATCCAATCCATACTTGGATTCTTTCATCTTATATACTATATAAAGATTATATATATACTCATGACCTTTTGATTACACACCGTCCTTACAAATGTAATCATTAAGGAAAGAGTCTTAAAACTTAATTGCCATATTTCAAATATAGACTCATAACCCTTTATGATCACACATCGTCATCGCTTGAGTAATTAGATATCTTTATATAATTAATACGTGCAGAAAAGAAATATTTAATCATAGTCAATTGCTTGAGTAAGATCAAAATTCTTATCATTAGTCAGGCATTAATT
>BQNB010133040.1:0-18529 GCA_026074375.1 Tanacetum coccineum
AAGCCTACACTAAATTTTATATTTTTCCTAGACACTAAATGACAAAAGAAAATTTTATAAAAAAGAAAAATATTTTTTTATTAATTTTTGGATTTTTTATGAATTTTTAAAGATTAATAACTAATTAAAACTAAGAAAATAGAAAAAGACAAAAAATAAAAGTTATAAAAATTCTGAAAAAATAAAATTAAATAAAGAAAAAGTTAACAATTCTAAAAATATAAAAATGCCCAAAAGTTACTGTTTAAAATTAAAGTAATTAAACTAATTAAAATTAAACCTAATTTATATTAATTAAATTAAATAAACTAACAAAAGTTAACTATAGGGACTAACAGTGAAAGGACTGCAAGGACTAACGGGGAAACAACAAACTAACAAGGGGCATTAACTCTGGCAATCATAGAAATGGAATTTACACAAATGGTCCCTGAGTTGGACCCCGATTACAAAGCAAGTCCAAACAGCTTATTATCAAAAAGCTATAAAAGCAAAGTTGTTAAGGGGCTCAAGGACAACATTTTTCTTAATAAGCACACTAGCTGAAATGAACTTAATAAGCCAGAAATGAGAGCTTTTGGGGCTGCAGAAGCTTACTTAGCTTATGAGCTTATTTTTCTTTCTTTTGGGGATTTAAGCTAACTAAATAAGCTAAAACTTATGGGGAACAGATAAATAGGCTAGGGGAGTCCTAAATATAAGCTAAGGAAATCTAATAAGCCCTAAAATAAGCTGATCTATTATTAAGCTAAAATGACAGTTTATAAAAAACAGAAAAAGTAGACTTTTGAGCTTATATTAAGTTGCCTTAATAAGCTATCTAAGGGATTAAAGCTGCTAAACCTAAAAGATAAACCTATAAGCTATGTTTAAAAGCAATAAGAACCTATGGCTTAATATTAAATAAGCTAGAAAAGTTGGGCTATTTTATGGTGCTCAGCACCAGGGGAGGGGTAAAACAGGGTTAAGGGGCTTTTTTAACTTATCCCAATAAGCTCATGTGAGCTTTTTACCTAAATCCAACCACAAACAGATTAAAAAGGGATGTAAATGAGCTTATATTCAAATTTTGAACTAATAAAATGGACTAAATCATGCTGATATTAGGACTTGAATTTGGCATTTTTCAAAGAAATGGTATATTAAACACTTAAAATTACTTGGTCATTTGGTTATGACAGAGCAAGAGGGCTTTCTTTTTGGCTTTTTGTAACTCCAACAACACAAGAAATGAGGTGCTTAAGCTGTTTCAACAGCTTAAGCCCTTAAGGTCACTTTGGCTTTCTAAAATTTTGACAGAAAGACAAAGGACCTTAAAAACTTATTTTTAAACTAAAACCTTTGATTAATTTGACTTAATAAACTCCACACACTCAGCCAAAGTTGGCTGAGTGGTTATGACCCATGAAAAATCCCATATGACCCATTTTGGGGTCTAAACCAAACACCCCCTTAAATATAAATTTCGTTTTTTTTTTAGTTTTTTAAATGAAGTAAAGGGGTAAGACAAGTGTTTATAAGTATGACTTAACAACTCTTGCACATTTTTATATAAGTTTAAACAGAATTAAAGGCTTTAAATTATACTTTAAATGTTGACAAATGCAATAACAAGAGAACTCTTAATTTTTTTATTAAACTTCCAAGAAATACAACTTAAAACTTTTTAAACAAACTGAGTACAATAATTTTAAAGCAAACTTAATTAAAATTAAACTAAGAAAGTAAAAACAGGGGTTGTGGTTCTTTCTTCGGCCTTGGGTTTCTTTTTCTTTTATAGAAGTCCAAAATGATTCTTTGTGTGGGTTGTGTTTGTAGTGAGGTGTTATAAGTCGCACAAGCAATCATAGCCCTTCATTCACCCTCTACACATCATTCTCGCATGAGGTCTCTCGGGTTGAGTGGGATTGCAGGGCATGGATTATCAAGGTTGGGGTGAGTTTGAGTGGGTTATAGGGTGTAGGGTTGAGCTGGGAAGTGTACTAGGGCGTGGTTTTATGAGCTAGAAAACATGGGAGGGACTCTGGTATTGTTTTGGCGCTCAAGGGGGTTCGGAGTACAGGGGAAGGTTCAGGTTTAAGAGAAAAAGAACTGGCGGAAGAGGCAAGTGTGCCCCCCATCTTTGGTTTCTTTTATTCTTTCTAAGCCGAAAAAACAGTTATAATTAAGTTTGGAAAGTGACAGATTTGGTCCCCCGCGTTTTTATAACAAAAGAACTAAAAGGAGTTTGAAAAATTGCAAAAACAGTCCCTGCTGTTTATAATTAAAAGAGAAATAGAAACTTTCAACAATTGGCAGCTTTGGTCCCTGGATCTTTTTGCCTCTTTTTCTTTATAAAACAAGTTTAAAAATTAACATTTTTGGTCCTTATGTTTTATAAAAAGGTTATTGGGCTTGGCGGTTTTTGTGAAATGGGCCCATTGGGTTTTTATTGGGCCTTAAGGTACAGTGTTTAGTTATTGGGCTTTTTCACAAGCCAATAAGGTATGTGTGGTTTGGGCTATGCAATGCTGAGATTGCTGTAACTGTGTAGGATTGGGCTTCAAAGTCTTCACAGGTCTTTGTCAAATGCACACAAATGGGCTTGCTGTAATTGATTGAGGGCCATTTGTTTCACGTCTTCTTATTATACTTATTGGGTTTCCCGGCCATCAGATAGGTTAAGATTGCTCCAATAGTATTCTGATGTTCGGCTCGGTTTGCTGCTGATTTTTCTGATATGCTCTGACTTTGTATTTTTGGACTTTGGCCTGATTTTGCACAGTCTTTTCCAATTCCATGCTCAGTTTTGTCAAAATAAAAGCACATAAATAATAATAAGCATATATTACTTAAGTATTTATAAAAAAATATAAATTAAACAGTAACGCTTTTATAGATTAGCATAAATGATCAAAAATAGTCAATATTTATATAATTTATCTTTATATAAATAAATAACGACGCTCTTAGAAGATAAGCGTAAGAGATCGAAAAGAAAGTCGAGTATTTATATAATATATACTCTATATAATATTAATAATGATGCTCAAGGGGTATATAAGGAATCAGAACTATGCGCGCGCGGATATCGGATAAAACGATGAAAGACTCTTAATATATAAAAATATAGTTATAGTCTAGGTTTTGAAAATGACCCAGTTCTTTATAACCAGTGCTCTTGATACCAATCTGTCACACCCCCAAAATCTGATAGCAGCGGAAGGTAACCGGAGTTGCTACTTCATAGCACAATCGTACAAGTCACAGAAAACGACCTCAAAATGAGACGTTTTAAAAATAAATTTCACATTCGATACATTAAAACATCAAAGTTTGCAAATAGGTCCCAACAGTTTAAAAGTAACACAAATGTTTAAACACAACATAAAGTTTTTAAGAAAGTTTCATCGAATGTAAAACAGACAAAGTCTTCAAAATGATATCCGCGCATCTCCCAGCCGAGCAAAATTTTACCTTAAGGACCTGAGATAAAACATGCTAAAAGTATTATTGCCCTAAGCTCATGACACCGAACCTTAACAAGTTATGCAAGATTTCAGAAAAAAAGTAGACAAAGAAACACATTCATAAGTCAAAATTTCAAAAAAAAAAGTAAAGTAATGGACCACAAGATTTCAGAAAAAAAGTAGACAAAGAAACACATTCATAAGTCAAAAAAGTATTATTGCCCTAAGCTCATGACACCGAACCTTAACAAGTTATGCAAACCCAACTTAGATTTATGCCCTAAGAATGGATGTTCTGCCAAACATCCCAAATACCTCAAATTAAAAATGCGTCCGTTTGACATGGCATTAGTTGTTACATACCCGGACGGTGATTGTCAGTCCCAGTAGATCTATTCACAACACTCACGTTGCTCTCCTAAAGCAATTAACGGCTCATGATATGGGGGACTTAAATGGCAGTAGTGGTACTCAGGCAATAATATTCAGGCATTGCATATAGTTTAGTACTTGCGTCCAAATGTAAAAACATAGCATGTAATCTCCCCCGTGGACTTTATAAAACAACTAAGAAGAAAAAGCGGCTATGAGCGCACCTTTTAGCGATACAACATATGATAATGAAATAAACGCCGAGAATGACGAATGAAACCTAGACGCAACCTAAAAGAAATGCCACGACTTAGAATATATAAATATATTACGCAACAATTATAAGTATACTTTGTAAAAATATTTTTATAAAATATTTAGCATTGTACATTAAGTTTTAAGTTTTTATAAAATAAAATTAGGCCCAAAATAACCATATCTAGTTTACTAATTATAACCCAAAACAAATATTTACTTTTATACTTATAAGCCCATTTATAAGTGTCTATACGTTTTTTTCTAAGTCCAAAACAAGAAGGCTAATCCAAACTTCTGATTTTTATCTAACTTCTCGGGCTTATAATTCTTTATCCGTAAATGGTCTTTGCTCGGTTTTTACGCATACGGATAGGTAAATGAGTCTATTTTACAGATTAGTAGGCCCTACAGATTCAAAAAATTTGTAACACATGTGAAATTACCCTTTTACCCTTAGTTACCAAAACTTATTTTTTTTAGATTTTTACCGCCTCACTAAATCGAACGTATCTCCTAGACCGTACATCCTCTATACTATGTTTTTTTATTTCTTTTTTTTCTTTCAAGCACCAAAATTTAAGTTAGCCTAATATCTACAAGTTTTAGTTTACAAAAATAGGGGGTTTCTATACAAAATTCTGGAGGTATAACCAAATGAAAATTCATGTGCGTTTTCTGATTACTTGTACCTTTTTGTTCATAAATCACTCATCGAGTATCGTTTTGCTTCAATTCAAGCAGCCAAACAAAGCTAAGATAATTATCTCTAGCTCTCGCACTCCTCCCATCCGCGAAGCTGAGGCGGGAGAAAAATCATAACTCCTCGGTCTCATAGGTTACCTTTCGATCTTCCTCCCCCGTGACGCTCCTAAATCGATCGCTATCCTTTTCTTGCTTTCTTGTTGTCTTGAATTGTTATAGAGCGGCTTTATATTAGGTATAGTTGGTAGGATGAAGTGGGATGAAGCCTTAGTGGATATAGCAAGTGTGACGGGGAGGATCCCAGAATTTGCCAGAACTATTCTTCTTCTCCACTGTTGGGACCCCAGCCACATAAGTCTCTATCATTTTTCGAAACCCTCACATGTCATATACATTTTGAAAAACACCCCACAACCTGCTGGTCTAAATCAGTCCCAAAAATGGTGTTATAAATCTAACCAAACCAATTTCTAGCCTAATTAAATCATGTATAGTGCCATTTATTTTACAAATACATATCAAAGAATGTAAAAGCATCCCATTTATAGAAAATACAACAAAAAAATACTTTTACATGAAGAAATTATAGGGAAATAAAGATCTTACAACAAAGATAATAATGATGATGAAAACTACAACAATCAACACACTTGCCCTACTAATTTCATCGCAAATCAAATCCACACAACCAAATACTTTCAAAACCTTCTCTTTATTACATTAACAAGCTAGCTAACAACCCTTGAAATAAAGTCTTGCAAATGATTTACCAAGAACAAGAAAAACCAAAACTCAAACCAACAATCAAAACCCTTAATAAACCTCAATCAACCTCAAAATAAACCCATGCAACAACACCTCTAATACCTCAACCAAATCAGCCCCTAACCCTATAGATATGGTTGTTCTTGATCTTTTTGAAGAGCTTACAACACAAGGAAAGACACTAGAACATGTTTTTTGAATGGTTGCTAGAAAAATTTAAGTGGACGGGGTGTTTTGGTGGTGGTGCCGTCGGCTAGACAAGAGGAAGAGGGGGAGAGATTAATTTTTTTGAAAAACACTATGAGAGAGTTAGAGAGATATGCATGCAAGAGAACTAATGATGAGTTTATGGAGAAGTGTAAAAGAAAAACCAAATTTGTGGTTAATGTGCGTGTTTTCCCAAGGGTGGCCGGCCCTTGGGGTTTAATAATTTTTTTCTTTTTGAATGTATTATTAATTTAAGTATAGTGTTGTGTTTAAATAAAAAGTTTAAGTGCAAACGTAAAAAAACATAAAGTAAACCCAAAGACTAGGCGAAACTACGAAGTGGAAATGTAAATGCTAAAGACAAAACTATATTGTTTGGGGTACTTTATGAAAATAATAACTACGTATGACACGTAGAAAGATAAATAAATCTAAAGACGACTCACGTTAAATAGCAATTTACTACAACGCGAGGTAACTACTTCGATAAAAACCGTAAAAGTAAAATTTTTACTCAAAAGTAAAATAAATAATAAAGTATGAATTAAAATAATGACCTGGAATTTACGAAGTATTACACAATCTTCCCCCAATATGTAGACATACGGAATTACTTACAATGTTCCTAACAAGTACAAAATACAACAACATAAAGTCTTTAAAAGCGCTTCCAATGTTGAAGATGACGTTTTTGTCTTCTAGTCTTGATACTTGTACTCCAGCTTAGATCTTATGTGTCTTTACTTGTTCAGGAACCACTGTAATTTTCATGAGCTGGATTAACTTCCTCCAATTCATGCAGCATGTCTTGAAAAGCTTTCTTCATAGACTCCTTTTTGGCGAAGTTTCTAAATCAGCTTCCCCTCAAAACAACATTCGTATCTTGAGAGCAGATTCTGAAACTTTAATGTAGCTCAAATGATCGTCTACATTGAAATTTAAAGTTCACAATAGAATTTTGTAGAAGAATCAGCCAACCACACCAACTAATACTGCTTTTATACCGTATCATGACATTTGGTCTTGGTGAATATTCGTTCGGGGGAACATGTAAGAGATCAGCAACAAATCTTCTCACGCTTGTAGAATAATTCACACAAACCTTACTAAGTAAAGTAGTATAAACTACTTCCCCCTAGAAGTTGACCTGATAGAATCAAAGTACACATTTTCCCCATGATGGTTTCAAACTCTCGGAAGCATCATTGACGTGTACGCTCATATATTCGAGAAGTTCTTGTTTTAAGCAACAATCTTGACAAGTTATGAAAGGCATTAAGAAACTTTGAAAGATTTTACTTAAACTGCGAAGTACCATTGACGTTCGGTAGCAGCAAATATCCCGTGAGAATTGTTGATTACATCTCAACCTTTAAACTCTCTGGCTATTTACCAACCTCATATTCTGTCGGCTAACTGTTGTGACCACATGGTGAAGTAAACCCAATATACCAAACTTGAAACTAAAGTAAAATCCCCCAAATTTGTTACTTAAGCTTGCACTATTGTTGATTAAAGAACGGCGCAAGATTAAATCTCTAAGTACCCTATACCCAACATCAAAAGTATTAGAATTACCACACCTATTGAAACTATTCACATCTGCATTTGCGTGTGACACTGACCACTACAATGTAACTCCTTAAAGTGATAGCTATAAGCTGTGAGTACTACAATGTAACTCCTTACATCTGGTAGATAATCCAAGTCTCAATCATAAGATGTATACGTTCAAGCAAGTCATTAATCGATAGAGGGGGTTTAAAGAAAAAGGGTAGAAAGTAGAAGGAATTCTCGATGATAAAATAAGTAGACGCCTTTGTGAAACCCACTTTAATCTCAAATAAGGGATACCAAATCAACTTCATGATCACTTGTCATTTAGAAGACGGCATCGCCTGCACAACTTGATTTATCAAATTGTTATCCATATTATCAGGATTGTGTACCTCAGCGAGAACGTCTGAACCATAATGAGATAAATTCGCCATGAGAGCAACTTTGGCAGTGTTGAGTTCATCATAATCAAAGTCATATGCATCCAAATCATCGGCTTGATAAGCAGCATTGTGGGTAATGACAGTCTGTGTGGCTTGACCTTCTGCTATTCCTGGATCTGCCAAAAATGCTAGCCCTTCTTTATGTAGAATTTGACCATTTGCTTGAGCTTGTACCAGCAACACTTTATCCTTAAACCATGAATCATCCTGTTTTCTTTTAGGTTTAGTGCACTGTTTGGACATGTGTCCTTCCCCTTTGCAGTTGTAACAAATAACAGTCCTTTGTTTCTCAGAATTGCTTCCACTTGCTCCTGGAGTGTAGTTCCTAGCAGTACCCGTAGCAAAATAAGTTTGTCTCCCCTGTACTGGTTGTAAAGTCACTCTTCCATCATTAATGGTAGCTTGTTGCCTAGGGTTTGACGAATCCCTCAGCTGGTTATTGGTAGTAGGATAGCGAGATGTAACGATGGTAGACAAGATAGACATCATATGGTTGATGGCATCAATGGGATCGTCACCTTGCTTGAATACTAGAATAATTAAACCCGAGTCTGGTTGGGGAACTTCAGGTTGTTGTGGTTGTTGGTTAACTGAGGGAGGATATTCCAATTGAGGGATGGATGATAATGGAGAATAAATGTTGTGGTGAACTGATGATGATTGATAATCATTGGATGGATAAGTGATTGAAAGAGGTGTTGATGATTGATTGATAGAGTATTGTTGAGACTGATAAGGTGATCCATACTATGAAGACTGATATAGTGAAACTTGTGGTTAAAATTGAGAGTTTTGGTAAGAGTTCTGATGAGTTTGATAAGGAGACTGGGTCATCTGATGGGTTGCAACCAAAGCAAGCGGATCTTAGTTGCGTTCATGCATTAAACGAACTTCATTTGCATGAAATTCATGTTGTCCCAAGTAAGCATGAAGTTGATCAATGTTAGTTGTGTGCAAATCCCGAACCAGTTTAACATCAGTCATAAATTTGCTCCATTCAGGAGGAAGGGTGTTTATAAACTTGGTATTTACTTGAAATTGTTCCAGTTTCACTTTGTAGATGTTCATGTCATTGAGTAGTAGTAAAAATCTCAAGTAGAAGTTACGTAGTGTTTCCCCCTTCTTATAAGCAAACTTATCAAATTCATCATATAGTTTACATTCTCTTTCCTGTTTCGTCAATGAAGTTCCTTGCATGAGAAGTTGAATTCTTGGACAAAGATCTTTGGCGACTTTATGATGGCTAACAAGTTCATAGACCTCAGGTGGTAAACCTTGAAGAATGATATTTGTAGCCTTGACATCACAATCAGCTTGAATTGCATCCGCATGAGTCAATTCAGAGTATTTTCTTGGTCTAATCACTCCATTCTCCTCAATTGTAGGCCAGATGAGTGGACCATTTTCAACGGATTCAAGAATCATTTGTCCATGTTGTCTATTCATCATGTATAGCTCCATTCTACTTTTCCACAAATCGTACATATCTTTTTCCAACATAGGTGGATGATTGTGAGCACCCGAAAGAATCGCTTTGTCAGCAAGAGTTGTCATTGAGAAATTTGTATGTTAAAAGATTACTGTTTGATCGAATGGTGATTGAAAGAAGTTGTGTTTTGAGTGAGTTGACTTTTGAGTATTGTAAGTGTTGAAACTACACGAGATTTTACAACTCTTGATAAAACCGAGAAGACAATTGAATGTTTTACGGGATTTTACAAATTAAAGAGATAAACAGTATAATTTACTTTAGCAAAAATGAGTTTCTTTGTGAAAGTTGTTAAATCGCTTTCCACACAAAACTGATAAACCGCCTTCTATTGAAAAATGTTAAACCGCCTTCTATAGAAAAAACTGCTAAACCGCCTTGTACTAAAACTGTTAAACCGCCTTGTACTAGAAACTTCTTAAACCGCCTTGTACTAGAAACTTGTTAAACCGCCTTGTACTAGAACTGTTAAACCGCCTTGCACTGGACTTGTTAAACCGCCTTGTTAAACCTGCACGATTGTTAAACCGCCTTCCACTATGACGAAACTCAAAATTTTCAAATCACAAAAAGACTCACTTTTGATCGTTTTTTCCCAAAATTTCTTGTACAACTAGTATTACTAAGCCTATAGGTACCTTAAAAATGCAAACTTTATGTGTTTTAAGACAAAACAATAGAAATCAAGATTTGTACTTTGTAAGACTATTCAAACACCAAATATGAACAAAAATGATGTTTTCCTTGAATCTAAAGCTTGTACGCCTATATCCTAAAGATACTAGATCAGATTTACCAAGGTAAATGATCTTTTAGTGTACACAAAAGCTTTGAAAAACAAAATAAAAACAAGCAAAATGACGTACGGTTTTAAAAAAAATGAACCAAAAACAAACACAAAAACTAAACAAATCTGTACATGGTTGTTGATACCAATTGAAGAATATCAAATAACATAGTAGATGAGGGAAAGAGAGGTGATTGTAGTGAGAGAATGGTTGGATGAACACTTTAGAGCATGTGGCTTTGAATCTATGAGCAGCTGGAATCAGGTACCTCCTTGACCATCTTTAAGTATCTTGCATTATAACAGTTAGCAATAAATCGGGGGATGAATATGGCTTTGTCATTCGCCCGTGTTTGGTTGGAGTAACCTTCGAATCCGTAATGATCGACCTGTGATCAGGTAGATTCAATTTAAGAAGAATCTCCTTGACAGGATTTCCAGCTATAGTATTGAATCTTTCTAACACATATATATTAGATTCATCATACTCAGCATGTTCTCATTATCAGAACGTCTCAAAGAAGACAGCACGATAAGAGTGAACCAGCGAGTTCCTATCTCACTGATTTAAATAAAAATTGATTTGAGAAAATCAGTCGACGTGTCACTTGCTAAAGTGGTTTTGAGACACACCGAGAGTTTTAGCATTTCAAAATTCATCAATCGTTGATTCATAACCTGGAACAAGTTTGATTCATATAGAATCGCACCATTGTTGCTTTCCAGTTGTCACAAGTGTGATTCATAAGAATCTCACAAGTCACCTACCGAGAGCTTGTTTGATGTTGGATCAAGCAGGATTTCCATCGTCATTGTGAATACTTAAGTATCACTCTGATGTTCTGGCAAGATCACAAGGATAATGCGTAGGACTCTAATGATATTACTAGTTTTCACAGTGTGTGAGAAACAAGGTTATAATAGATAAGTGTCCTATAGAGATTTATGGATGATCTCTTTTGGCTTTAGACTCAATAGTGCACATTTGATTTAGTGGTCGGAGGCTGGAGCTGAGTGCCACCTTTTCAATACCAACTAACTCGGAGTGCGAAAGTTAATAGAAATGTGTGAATCTCCGTGAGTTTTGAAACAAAGTCTTTCCGACTTTGAGTGGCTGGGGAGGGTTGTGCATAGCATCACTGGGTCCATGACTATCTTCAATACCAGACAACAGCATAGTGTTTCTGATAGCATATGTATTGACCCGGTTTCTGCCTAAGTGTAATGAGGGCTTCTTTCTTTTCACCCTTTAACTTAACTTTTCTTTTTCATTCTTCAACCCCTTCAGCGCTTACCGAGACTTCATGACTAATACCTTGTTGTGTTTGTTCCAGTATTAGCTCCATCTTAGTCGGAACTATTCCCGTATTCTCACTTTAACTCCTTTTGATCATGCCTAAGGACTACTACACTATCTAGTGGAATATCCCTAGGTAGATCCCTCTGGTTCTGGCTGGATCATGGGAATAAGTACCTAAACTTAACCACCTTATAACTCCAATACAGTAATTAAATGGTCAGTCTTTGGTACTTTCACATTACAACCTTCACATAACCATTTGCTCCCCCTTCATATGTGCATTGAGTAATCGAAATAGTTTAGCACATATGTGGGAAAGCGTACACTTGAGTTTAAAACGATCACATTATTATTAGTCATATATTTTAATCACATTTTCTCCCCTTATCAAAAATGTTAAGTCTCTTGATATTTTTGATACCAAGAGATTAAAATTTATGCTCATGGGGAGAGAAATGTTCCAATTAATTTCAAACCAAATTAGGAACATATTAATGCTCCCCCTTAATGTTTGAGGGTATAGAAGATAGTGTTGAGTACAATAAGTTGAAATTTTTTGAATTTACTAAGTAATTCTTGAAAATTTTGTACCCGAGCACTCCTTATTAACACCATAAGTCTGTACTACTTATTAACATATTCACAAGTATATTATGTACGAGGTTTGACCTAAGATATGAGAATAACATATGATAAATCATATGGTCCTTTCCAGCAGCCATAGGTCTCTCTCGTAAGATCTTCCACCAATAAACTTTTCCAAGTTTCGCATCAGTCTTCTATCTTTGAGCTTCTTATCGATTGAATTGATCATCACACGAGCTCTTTGCTTGTCATGTTTAATCCATTTTCTCTTGGCCAAGTAGTCCATCTTAATTCCTCGGTCAATATCGCTGAGAGCAGTACGAACATAGTTTAGTGTGCCGTCACAAAACTTGTGAAGTTCATCAATGCGCATCAGACGTTTTCTGTTCAACTCATCTTCATAGATAATGCCTTGGATATCAGGATAAGCGGTGTAGGCAGTCATTCTCCTGAGATCTGAACGGTATGAGTCTGGCCTTTAGAGGTTGATCTTCTTCTGGTAGCTTTTGACTCCCAGTTGTAAATCTTCCACACGTTCTTGAATGACAATACATCTTGTGAACATTCTTAAAGCCACATTCAGTGCATATTGTTCTTCTAGATTGAGGTTGGTCAGCTTATCTTGAACAAGGAGAAGTAACATATCTTCAATTTCTTGTCTATGAAGTCTTTTGAAGTCACCTTCTCTAAACTTGTAAAGCTTATCATCTTGTCTTCTAATGATAATCTCCTCTAGATGACTGTAGCCATACCATTTCATGATCTTGACACTGGTTACTGCTATAATCATGTGTCTGGAGTAGACATCGTATGATGATTCCATGTTGGAAGCATATTTGTAAAATTTCTGACGTTTTGGACCCTAGTGATAAGTTCCCCAGTAAGCATGCCTGTCGTAGTCAACTTTTACCGGACTCCATATTCTAGGAACCTTGTCTTTAATCCATTTTACTTGACCATAATCAGCAGCCTTCGTCTTGGTGATGGAAGTGGTGTATCTTTGACTTGAGCTCCCTCCTTTCAGATATTCAAGATCGTTTTTGATGAAGTGATCGAAAGGGATAACTTGACGACCTCGTTCATTCAGAATTAAAGGTAGGGGATTGCTGAGATCATGGGGATACGGCCTTCCTTTAGGATTGTGCCAGTCTAGTTGATCATTGGTAGCCTTAAAGACTTCTTCCAAGTGGTATTCTAGTTCCACGACATTCTTGCACGTGCCTTTTATAAGATCATAGGTTGGACCGGTCAACACTTCTTGAGTCAGATTATCAATTTTGAGCCGGTTCATTATGAAGGCAGAGAAGTCGATGGGAGTAGCCAGAAACTCATTAAACGAAGATTGAGTGCCTGTAGCTTGAGCCAACAGAGTTATCCATGGTTGAGGAGGTCTGTTGTCAACAGTATTTGTTTTGTGCCATTCACGATCAGGAGTTGGAGAGCTTGATGGATTCCACTAACGTTCAACATCATCTCGTGCCTCTCTTTCAAGAGTTACATCATCATTTCCTGTATTGAACTCTTGATGTGGTTGATCTTCCAAATCATAAACCTTTTGACCATGCTCCTTTGCATGAGCAGACTTGCTTGAAGATTTTGGTTGAGATCTGGATGCACTTTTAGAAGAACTTGTGGACTTGGACTCTTTATGTGTTGGTTCTTTTGATGAATCAGCTTCTTTGCCTGATCTCCTTCTCTTCGACCCTTGGTTTGATCCAGCGGAGGGGTCTTCATCCTTGTCTTGATCATCTCGTCCTCTTTTCAGTGTGACGACATCACCATATGAGTCCATGATGTCTTTGTCAGTATTGTACGATTCGACCAATGCATTGTAAAGATCCTTCTGAATGTCTGATCTTTTCATCAATTTATTGGTCTTCATTTTGTCGATGAGAATCTTCTTTAATTTGAATTCTAAAAGTGAAGCTACTACTGCGTAAGACGTCTGAGGTTGTTTGGTTGATCTAACCAACACTTCAGTTTCCATAGATTATGTTATGTACTTCTCAATCTATGGCATGATCTTGGAGACTTCAGCTTGAACCTGCTCCATGATTATTGCCTTCATGGTTGAATCAACTTGATTGAGGAATTCTTGATTCTCTGCTTGAGCTTCTTCTCTGAGCTTGTTTGATTGCAGCTGAACAGCCACATCCACTGCATTTTTCATCTTGGAAGCAAGGTAGTTATCAACAACGCCCGAAATCAAGGAAACAACTTCAACAAATTGATTTGTTTTCTTGAATTCAGACAATTCAGTTTCCAATGCAGATACCCTTTGATCAAAACGGAATACGGATGCAAAGTTAGGGATTTTTGGCAAATTCGTTGTTGTTGTTGTGGAAATTGGTGTGTGTTGTTGAGGTTGAATATTTAGATTAGGTGGTTGAGGAATTGTTGTAACATAAGAAGGTGTCTCTGCAGCAATTAAAACTAGTACATTGACGAGAGAATCTGGCTGGGTGTCTTGATTTAAGATTGATTCAATGCATGTATCCGGAGAAGGATTAATGTACTTTGACACTAAGTCTGATGAAACAGAAGATCTTTGTTGTTGCACTACTGGAGGCTCAGCAGTTAGAGTCACATGAGCATCGTCCGTTTCTTGGTTAGCTTGAGCATCGGTCATTTCAACATCGCTTCTTTCCAGGTTAATATTCACATCTCTGTACAGATCCTCTTCTTCTTCCTCTTCCTGTCCACCTTCATTAATACAATCATCACCCTCTTGATTTTCCTCTTCTTCATTGAATTTATGAACAGGTAGTGTTGACATTTTCTAATTAGAAGACACTTCATCATCATCTGCTTTTTCTTCTTCTTCCTGATCATCTGCTTTGTAAGTTGACAAGCTAGGGTGAGTAAAATCATCTCCGTCATTATCTGATTCAGTTTCTTCACTGTCATCATTCATGTCTAACTCTTCTTCATCATCATCATCATCTTGACTAAATGTCCAAGATTCTTCTTCACTCTCTGAGTCATCTTTGGGTACATCGGGAACCTCTGGTCTGACACTAGCTCCTTCATTTATACCAGTGACTATTTGCTTTTTCTCATAAGGAACCTTTGACTGAGTGTCAACTCTATCACCTGAGCCACTTGCATGAGAGCTGTGGAATTGTATCTTGCTTCTTTTGGTAGCCATCTTCATTTGTTCACCTTCAGTTAATGCAACCTCAGAGAGAACAGCTAATCCTTTGGTTTTAGGCATCGTAGCAGGTTGCTTCTTTTTGTCAGATTTAGCCACCTTTGCTGAAGATTTGAGTCTGGAACCTTTAGTAGCAGGAGCAGTCTTCTTCTTGGGAGATGTGTCAAAATCAGTTTTCTTTTGAACGTACTTTTCTTTTGGGGCTTTCTCTCCAGTAGCATAAGCATAGTAAGTCTGATAAGCTATGAACTCCAACATTGCTTGATTTGTTAAGTGCCGTGGGAGAATGGCACCATATACTTGAGTCTTTTCATGTCTGGAGACACATCTCATAGAGGCAGTGTTCTAAAAGGCGCGCCTTGGCGCCGCAAAGGCGTCGCCAAGGCGTGAGGCGTAGCCTCGCCGTTACGAAATGGACCTTGGCGTTGGCTTTAGGTGTAGCGTGGGTCAAGGCGTCAAAAGGCATGCAAAGGCACGCTATATTGCAAGGCGTGGCGCCATTTTTAGAAGCTTTTATAAAAAATTTAGGCTATTTTGTATTTGGGCTATTTCATATTTAGGCTTAGTAATTTTTAACTCAAATTTGAGTAGTAGTCGGTATATGACCACGAAGACTACACTACACATATACAAATTAAAAAATATAATTATTAAAAAGTATAATTTTTAACTCATAAGAAGGCTTTATTTAAAGAAATGAAGAAGATGCAAGACTTTTGTAAACTCTTATGCATATCACATTTTATAAACTCTTATGCATATCACCTTTTGTAAACTCGATATGTATATGAAATATGATATTATTACATAAATCTATAAATATTTTTTGCCACTTTAGTCACGCCTTAAAATACGTCATGCCTTCGCAAAGGTTCCTAAGGCTTGAGGCGTGGCCATGCCGCCACGCCACGCCTCACGCTATTTATAACCTTGCATAGAGGTAAACATTGTGTCATCTCGAGCTGTGTGCCAAAACATCTTGTTCCTTCTTGAAATATACTGATCCTTTGACATGAAGTAATCAATGATGACTTTTGTGAATCTCGGGTATAACATCTTGTTGGTCTTCTTAGTATCTTTGTTTTCTACTTGGAATAGGAAATCTTCCCAGAGTAGATACACATAGTCGATGTTCTTAATATTGTACATAACCCAGAGAATTTGAGCACGGGACAGACGAATCTTTTCATATGCAGTATCTTTGCCACTTAGACATTTGTTGATGATGGTGGCAAATGCTCTCTATGGCTGATGTAAGTAGTCAATACTTACGTTGGTAATGTAGTGTATGTCTCCCATGTGCCCAAGATCTCTTAAGAAAGAGAGAATATCATGTTCCAGTAGGGGTTCTTCAAACCGTTGCCCTTGAATCTTGGGGCAAATTCGGAGAATTTCTCTGAATGTTTCAACATCAAGAGAGACTTTCTTCTTGTTAATCGTGAATCGGATGGATGACTTATGAACAGTAACGGTAGCCTAAAATTCTTGCATGTAAAAGGCAGGAACATCTGCAATGATCAGGAATGCCTGGTAAAAGGGAGTGAGAGCAAGAGCATCCAACACCACTTGAAATGTAGCTTCTTTTGGCTTGATATCTGTTTTGAGTCTCATGTTGCATTTCATGAACTTAAGATGATCCACAGGAGCAATGAGAGCATCATCAAGGGCTTTCTGTTAAGCTTAAGTGGTATTCATGTTTCGGCTAAAAGTTGACCAGTACAGTTTATATATATATAACCAATTTTATATATAAAACACTATAAGGCCTTTCTTGTTGAACACTTAAGCTTGATTCATGAAGTGATGTCTAGTGATTAGGCACATTAAGGCATGAAGCATATTTGTTTAAGATCAAATCATCTGAAAGGCAACTTAATTGGGCATTAAATGTAAAGGCAACCTAAGACATGATCAGATATTCTTGTTAAACCTTGAAATATAGCCTTCTTAACTTAATTAGATTGGATAATTAACCAATTTTAATTAGCTACCTAACTAGAGTTTTTTTTAAATTGCATTCAGAAAAATTCAATCAAAAAAATTGCTAAACCGCCTCCTTAAGACAGTTGTTAAACCGCCTCCTATTGGTTGTTGTTAAACCGCCTCCTTAAGACAATTGTTAAACCGCCTCCTTAAAACAATTGTTAAACCGCCTCCTTAAGACAATTGTTAAACCGCCTCCTTAAGACAATTGTTAAACCGCCTCCTATAGGCAGTTGTTAAACCGCCTCCTGAAGGGGGTTGTTAAACCGCCTCCTGAAGGAGTTGTTAAACCGCCTCCTGAAGGAGTTGTTAAACAGCCTCCTGAAGGAGGTTGTTAAACCACCTCCAAATTACACATAATCACAAACAAGATTTTTATACACTCAAACTTGATCATTTAGCAGCCTTATCATATGAATAACATTAAGGATCATTTATAACATCACTTAGCCACAGATTCATCAAGAACGATCACGAAACGAGCATGTTTAAACATTTTAACACGTTCATACATGAAGCAACAAACAAGGGTAAGTTTTAAAGATTTAAACACATTCAAGAATACTTAATACAACTTTCCTACACAAAAACCATTAACATATTACAATATTTCACTTAAACCCAAATTTCGAGTACAATAATCAAACACAACATAATCAAATGTTAACCAAAATGTAAAACTGATTTATACGAGTGTTTTACACACTTAAACAAGAAAAACCCCTCAATCAATTTGAAGTTTTACACACTTTTGATTTTGAGAAACCCTAATTCAAGATTTAGGGTTTTCGAGTTCAAAAATGATTGAAATCTCAATTCTTTTGAGAAATGAGTTGTTTAAGAGGTGTAGAACAAAGTTTTAGTTATACCTTTTGATTGAAATCAACTGGAAGTGAAGGATTGAGGGTGGCGATTTCGAATTGAGGGTGAGGGAGGTAAAATATTTTCTAAGTGTGTGTTTGTGTATGTAAGAGACGGGGTGGGGTGGGGGTGATATAAAACTAATTTTGTTTTTGTCACTTTCACCCCCTCTAGTTGTATACCCTTTCTAGTTTTTAATATAAGTTTTATTAGGCAATTAAAGTTTAATAATTGGCACAAATAGTCCCTAATGTTTTTAACTAGCATACCTAAAAACTTATATTTGCACATTTACTCCCTAAAATCATAAACACATAACATATAAGGCACAGATAAGCTAAACATAATTAACTTTCCTTAAAAAATGATATTATGTTATTGTTTAAAAGCCTTTTTCCTTTAATCACATTAGTATTATGAAGAAGATTTTTGACATTTTCTCCCCCTCAAACAATGACCTGTTTTCTAGTTAAAGAGCTGTAGTCGTTGTTTGAGTCGTCAAATGTTCTTGAAAAGCATTTTCTGATGACTTAATATTTTATTTTGAAAATCAAACACCAATTAAATAAGATTTCTCTTATTTTCACACATAAGCGCACTGACACGTACACTTATGGTAT
>BQNB010133041.1:0-18529 GCA_026074375.1 Tanacetum coccineum
ATGGGAAGATCGATCACTGTCATGGGTAGATCAATCACAGGGTACGGGTCGATGATACAAGGATGTGCATGAAGCTGAGAAGCTTATGTACAACACATGGAGGCTTTGTCAACAACTAAAGCGGCGTATATAACACTTACAGAGGCTGCAAAGGAGGCTATTTGGCTAAAGGGACTCGTAATAGAGTCAGGATTCGAGCTAAATATAGTAGCGGGTGTTGCTACATGTGCCTTGTCAAAGGCGGTCCCCAGATCAAAGATTTCTAATATGATACTAAGGTGGAAATTGTTATATATATTAGTATACATATTAGATTGTTTAGGGGGTCAAGTGAAACTTTGGTTCCTATTGTAGTCAAATATGGATTGGATATGTCGGTTGCATACTTTATATATACCATCAGAGTCTGCAAACGAAGGTGAGTCCAAGGCTTTAAAAAGTCGACTGGTTTTTCCTTCTTTATAGCAGCAGTGGTTTCAACTCCTTTAAGAGTTGGGTTTCTTCCCCCCTCATCTCTACAATAAAGAGGTGAGGGGGAGGGGTCTTTATACATCATTCTTTTCTTTACAAACGTTAATAAAGATCAAGCGTTTGGGTAATTATCTTGTGCAAGTATTCAATTGTCTATATGCTTTGTTTGTTTGTGCATCTCTATCCGTGTGTATGTTTATCTTCATGGTTCTCAACCTAAACAAACATGTTTGTTGGTTCGAAATATCACACAAGTGTATCTAAGATCGAGCTTTTTCTGGTAACTAGGTTCGAGTCTTGAAGGTTCTTGTCGATCGGGTTTCCGTCGATAAGGTCTTGGTGTTCGGTTTTTCTTGGAAACCAAGGAGCAGCAGCAGACGGTTAACGACAACAAGGGTTGCTGTTTGGGTTTCTATAAACAGTAACAAGGAAGCAGATGAGATCGACTTTCAAGGTTTTTGGAAGCTTGTTTCCGTCCAAGTTTTGCGACAAGAAAAGGGTTCGAAGGTTCTTGAGTTTTTGAGTTGTCGAGGTTACCGACACGGGTTAAAGAGAGCTTAAGGGTTTGTTGATTTTTGGTTTAGAAATAAACAGGTTGCTTGCTGGTGTGGTTGGGTTTTGTCGGGTTTTACGACAAAGAACATAATCAGGTTTCTTGTTTTTTGTTTTGGAGATCAAGGTATTAGCAGAAAGGTTTTCGATCAAGGGTTCTTTTCTTGGATTAAAGTCGACACAAGGTTGCTTTGAGGTCTCATGTTAGAGCTTCAAAAGGTGTCGAGGGTTTGCTTCTTGGTTACACCACAAGGTTTACGATAGAATGATCCTTGAAGGTTTCGGCTTTGTTCTGTTTTGACGAAGGGTTTAATCTAATCATTAAGGCTGTCATTTTTCTTTTTGCTAAAGGTTATATTAGCAAAGGGTCTTGACGACAGGAATATACTTCAAAGGGTTCTTGTTGTTGGGTTCAAGAAAAACAAGGTGTCGCAGTTTGTAAAGATTTTTTTTAAATAAAGATACCATTTACTTTAAAGGGTGCACAAGATACTTTGTTTGATTTTGTGTTGTGAGGCTTATATCACAAGGTTATCAGAATAAACAAAGGGTCGGAGAATAATTCCAAGACTTGTCGAGGTTGCAAGGTTCTTAGGATACAAGAAATTGTTTTGCATAAATAAAGTACGACAAGGGTTACTTCAAAAAGTGTAGATACTTTCTTGATTCAAGGGTTGTCGATTTGTTGGACGGTTTTATGCCCACGGTTCAATCGATATTTGAGTAAGAAAGGGTTTTGTTTTTGTAGGGTTTCTTGGTTTGATCGATTTCTAAGAAGGTTTATTCTTAGGGTTATATCGATAAAGCATGAGTTTTTTACAAACGGGTTACTTTGCTTAGATCGTATTTTGTGTAGGTAAATTCACAAAAGGTTAAACTGTTAGCATAGGGTTAAAAGAATGATGACGGGTACCAAGTTTGACATCGAGAAATTTGATGGGAAGAATAACTTCGGGTTATTGCAGGTAAGGATGAAGGCTTTGCTGGAACAGCAGAGATTAGCTGCAGCATTGGAGGAGTTACCTGCAGCCACGATAGTGGCATACGATAGCGTCATTCAGAAAAAGGCTTACATCATATTGATCTTGTGTTTGGGTGATTGGGTCCTACGGGAGATCACCAAGGAGACAGCTGCTGCGGGGATTTGAAAAAAGTTAGAGACTTTATACATGACAAAGTGTTTAGCTAATTATTTGTACTTAAAGAAGAAGTTATATACTTTTCACATGCATCCGGGTAAGAGTCAGTCTGAACATATTGATGAGTTTCATAAGCTGGTAGGTGACTTAGCGGATATAGATACTATTATATCAGATGAGGACCATGCATTATTACTACTCACATCTTTACCATCATCTTACGATAATTTTGTGAAGACTTTGCTATATGGTCAGGATACTTGAAGCTAGAAGACGTGCTCGCGACACTCAATTTTAGGGAACTTTAGAAGATGACAGAAGCAAAGGGTGATGGTGGTGAAGGGTTGTACGTGCGGGGGAGATGTGGTCAAATAGATATGGAGCAGTGTAAAGATAGTGCGTGGTCAAAGTCACAAGGAAGAAGCAGCAGACTCAGGTGTTATATATGTCAGTCTGAGGAGCATTTGAAGAGGGATTGTCCCAGGTATAATCACAAGAAATCTCAAGGTTTTGTCAGGAATGAAGATCAGGTATCCGGTTTTAGAGTTGATGAGTATGACAGTGCTGATGTTATGATGGCTATGAGTGTTAAAGAACTGTTGGACTGGATCATGGATTTCGGGGGCTCATACCATATGACATACAAGAGATATTACTTGGTTGATTTTGAAGAGAATGACGGTGGTAATATACTGCTTGGTGATGGCAGGGAATGCCGTGTACGGGGGACAGGTAAGGTTCAAGTACATATGAGGGACGGGTCAAGTTTCGTGTTGGACAATGTCAAGTATGTTTTAGAATTAAGGCAAAACTTGACATCGCTGGGTACTCTTGAAAAAGAGGGTTTTACCGTGAAGATGCAGTCGGGCAAGATCAAGGTTATAAAGGGTTCGCTGATGGTACTATCATGAACAAGAAGGTCTAATTGTGTATATACCCTGGATGGTCAGGCAGTGACTAGCAAGACATTGAAGGGTAGAAAGCAGTTAGGAGAATATCAAACTGGGTGAAAGATCAAGATGGGTAATGTTCTTGATTCTTGTAATCAGTGATCTACACAACAATATATGAAGAGTGGGGTCGCCAAACATTTGGGTGTTGCAGGGTTACAGCAGTAGAATGGGTTGGTTGAGGAGACAAATGTGACACTCTTGGCTAAGGTACATTGTTTTCTGATTCAGTCTGGTCTGTCCAAGGTTTTTTGGGCATAGGATACAACCATGTCTACATATCTAGTGAATATGTCACCATCATCAGCGATTGGATTTAAGACACCTGTAGATATGGTAGGGTTTTTTGGTTGGCTTGCTAGTATTAATCAAGGGATGCTTGAACTGGTTAAGGTCAAGTGCATATTCTTGAGATACCATGAAGGTATAGTGGGTAATTAGCTTTGAAGGTTAGACAATGTTACTTCAAAGGTAATGCTTTACAGGAATATAGGTTTCAATGAGAGTGGGGAATACAAGAAAGCTTTCATTAGTTCTGGTGTAGGTACGGGTTCAGTGCAGGTGTTGCAAGGAGTTGAGTTTGAGGTGGAACCGCAAGAGGATCATACATTTGAGGTGGAACCTCATGGGAATGTCGATCATGTAGCTAGTTCACCGGAAGTTCAAACTCAAGATTTGATATACTATCATTCAGCACGTGATAGGGAGCAACACTTAGCATGGGAACTATTCAGTTATAGAGAAGACAGTAATGAGGCTTCTTTTGCAGTTGCTGTAGTGGAGAAGATTTAAGCACATGAGTCATTGACTTTCAATGATACAGTTGCTTGTGAGGTGATTTCCAAGTGGAAGGATATATTGAAAGAAGATATAGATGCTCGGTCAGATGTGTATGTGCTCAGCAACAGTTGCAGGAAAAGCAGTAACGACTGAAACGACTATAACTCAGAGTTTACACCAGGTTTGTTCATACATCTAATTCTCTATATAGATGATATGGTTTTTTTCCTTGCGGATGCAAGGCTGAGATCTGGGCTACTAAGGGTTTGCTAGATAAAGCAAAGGGAAATGTACTTGGTATGGAGATCGTCAGGGATTAGAGTGGTAATACTCTGAGGGTGTCATAGTCTAGGTTTTACAACGGGAAGTAGGTACAGACTTTGTTGGAGGGACACTCCATACTGTCATTGGAGGGTATTCTATCAGGGGACTGTGATGTGGTAAAGAATGGTAAGTGGTCATATATATATATATGTGGTTGGAAGCCAGGAGTATCATGAAGTTTGCACGAGACCTGACATAGCATCGGCCGATGTGGGTATGTTGGATGGGTTTGATCGTGGATTACAGACAGATGTACAGGTTTTTGTGGATTTTGACTACGCCATGGGAAGATCGATCACTGTCATGGGTAGATCAATCACAGGGTACGGGTCGATGATACAAGGATGTGCATGAAGCTGAGAAGCTTATGTACAACACATGGAGGCTTTGTCAACAACTAAAGCGGCGTATATAACACTTACAGAGGCTGCAAAGGAGGCTATTTGGCTAAAGGGACTCGTAATAGAGTCAGGATTCGAGCTAAATATAGTAGCGGGTGTTGCTACATGTGCCTTGTCAAAGGCGGTCCCCAGATCAAAGATTTCTAATATGATACTAAGGTGGAAATTGTTATATATATTAGTATACATATTAGATTGTTTAGGGGGTCAAGTGAAACTAATAGATTGATTAATAGTGTGTCAAGAGAAACTTTGGTTCCTATGTATCAAAAATATGATTTGAAAATGACGGATTGAGCAAACTTAATATAAAACCATCCGATTCTGCCAACGATAAGGAGAGTCCAAGGCTATAAAAAGACGAACCAGGTTTTTTCCCTACTTTATAGCATCAGTGGTCTCACTCCTTAAAGAGTTAGGTTTCTATCCCCCCTCCACACTACAATAAAGAGAGAGGGGGATGGGGACTATTAAACATCCTACTTATATCTTTACAAACAGTAATCAGATCAAGCGATAGTAATTATCTTGATGCAAGTATTCAATTTGTTCGATTATACTGTCTATTCGTCTTCAAGATCGAGTTATCCATTCTAGTTCCAGGTTGTTGGTTGTTCAAAATTAAAGAAAAGAAGCCAAGTGCGGCGTACTTCTGAGGAAGTGCGGCGTACTTATGAGCAGGCATTTGCAATTAATTCAAATGTTAAGTACGGCTTACTTCTAAGGAAGTGCGGCTCACTTTTCACATGCAGTTACAAAATTCACAGCCATTACACCTTGCATTCGTTGGGGACTTATCATATACTTTCCACACTTCTCCCCCACGTTTTGGAGGACTTCAAGAGTCTATTTAACCAAGTCCTGGAGATTTCATATAGAACTCAATCAAAGAGCAAAAGAAGGAATTGTAAAGTAGGATGAACTAGCATCAAGTTCATCCTATCTTTCTTGTGATAGTCATATTGCTATTCCGGTTACTTAACTTCGGTGACAGAGGATTATTGGGCTGAAATTAGTACTTGGGTTGACTTATAACTTTTCATTTGGGAAAAGTAGTGTGATCGCGTTTGTGCTTGTAATCGCTTGGTATAAACTCTATAACCTTTTAATATGAAGTTTTCTGGATTTTATATGTTTGTTATGTGTTTACCTCCTGTGATTATAGAGTAGTATCATTATGTTTGTTTGGGCAAACTGGAATATATGATATAAATATATATTATGGATATGTGCTTATGGTCATATGAATTGTATACTCGATATTGTTATGCTAAGATCATTGATTTTAATTTGATTTGTCATTGTGGTATAATTTGGTCAAAAGGCTCTATTGCTTTGATTAAATTTTGCGTTGTTTGTCTATAAGCAATCCGGTGTTAACATTGTGAGAATTGGTTAATAAAACTATTACCAACCTAAGTGTAATAACGTTTTATGCCTAATCTCATGTGTAACGAACTTGATGAGGAGAGTATATTCTTTATATTATCATCCACTAACCTATCTTAATGCATTTTGTATGTTAAGAATTAAAGGCCGAAAGGATTTCTTATCATATTGAATAGATATTTGCTTGAATGATTACCCGTCATTTCTTGCCTATATGCTTTGTTTGTGTGTGCATCTCTATCCTTTTGTATGTTTATATTCATGGTTCTCAACCTAAACAAACATGTTTTAATCAACTTGTTTACAAAAATGTTAATTTAGAAGTTCTTGTCTTTTACAATTAAAAATCTAAGTCTTTGGATAGTGACAATCTAGATGTTTTCTGCAAAATATGTTAACTCTAAGGCACACCAATCCCGTGGAACGACCTGGTCTTACCAATTCTAAATTACAAACGAAAAGGTATACTTTTCCTGTGTGTTAGTGATTTAATCGGTTAAAACTAGTTAATATAAATTTAAAGCTTTTGTAACACATCAAAGTTTTTGGCGCCGCTGTCGGGGATTGTTTTTTGGTCTTATATGTTTTCTGAGTATTTTGCATAATTTCACCACCCTCTCCGTATAGTTTTCTGGCAAACTGAACCAAAAAAACATTTCTGCTACTGAGAGTACGCCGCACTTGTAACATTGTGCGTCACACTTTCTGGAAAAACTAGGAGTACACCGCACTTCTACAGAAGTACGCCGCACTTTCTAGGAATTTTTAAACAACGAGTTCTGTTTCGAATCCAAACAACCACCAAAACCTTTTAATGTCTAAGTTCACTGCTGAGAACATGAGGATTGCCTTCTATGTGATTTTCCTAGTTGGATTTATGCATTTATATATATCGTATATTAAAATCAAAAAACCAAAAAATTTGCTTTTTGTTCTTGCTATGCTTAAACTGATAATTACTAATATTTCTGTTATGCTTATATTCTGCTTATTATTTCAAAAATGCCTTTACATGCTTAACAACCATAAAAAAGTATAAAAAAAATGATAAATTTGTGATTTATGATCAATATTGCTCTATGCCTAGTGAATTTGCTTCTGAGTGAATCTTGCTCTTTTGTTATGCTTATTATCTGCTCTTATATGCTTATTAACTGTATGAATATGTTTACACATTACAAAAACCGTATAAGAGTAAAAATGAAAAATTATGATGAATTTTGCTTCACAATGATTTATGTGATATTTGCTCTGATAAATATGCTTATTGATGTAGTTTATAATTAAATGTTTTCGTCCGTTTTATTATATTTCTAAGCAAATATTGCGATTTTTGTCGGTTTTATCAATGAAGATGTGGGAATAGTTAATGTAGGAAGAACTTGATGCTAGTTCATCCTACTTTACAATTCCTTCTTTTGCTCTTTGATTGAGTTGTATATGAAATCTCCATGACTTGAGGCTTGTTAAATAGACTCTTGAAGTCCTCCAAAATGTAGGGGTGAAGTGTGGAAAGTATATGATAAGTCCCCAATGAATGCCAAGTGTAAAGGTAGTGAATTTCATAAATGCAAGTGAAAAGTGCGCCGCACTTCCTCAGAAGTACGCCGTACTTAGCCTTTGAATTCATTGCAAATGCCCGCTCACAAGTACGCCGCACTTCCTAAGAAGTGCTTTGTACTTTTTCTTTTCTTTAATTTCTCTTTAAGTTCTTCTTATTAACGGTCATTAACGTTTTTAACAAACATTCTTCACATTTTTAGTCCTTCTCGCTTCGTTTATTCCTGCAATAACTATTATTCAAATAAGTATCTAAAGATGTAATATTTTATATAATTATATAGATAAATAGCATATTTGTGAGGGATATTTTATGTATATTTAGAGCGTTATCAAATCCCCCCAACACTTAAATGTTGCTTGCCCTCAAGCAAACACAAAAAGAGTATTTCGGTTTTATATATGGAAGAATAGACAAATCCAATGATCACAAGCTAAGATAACGCGACTGGGCGGCTCACGAAATAAGAAAAATTTTAAATTCACACACGCTCATATATAGTGAAGTAAATGATATAAGTAGATCACTCAATCGCTCAGACATGATTCATTAAGATTACAATATGCTTGTACAAGAAACTAAACAAATTCGATGGGGGCGTAAGCACAAGACAAAAATATAAAAAGAGGGCTTTTATTCGGTTTATATGGTTTATAATGGTTCAGATATCTCATGGGATTTATTTTTGGTGTTTCCGAGAATATAATGTCAAAACGTCTACAATTAATTCATTATCCACAATACCGCAAATACATCACTTTCTTTCTTCCTTCACACAAATTTTTGGCTTATTTTTTCCTTATTATTTTTTTCCTTTGTTTTCATACTTTTTTTTAACTTCAATCCGGGGATACCTGTCTTCCCCCATACTTATGATAAGTGATAACATCAAATAGTTTATACTTTTACGTATCAAAATCTCTATTGAAATGCTTGTAATTGTTATAATTTTGATTGAAATGTATACTTAATTGCTTTATATTTCATTTATAGGAAATTACGAGCCTTGGAGCGAAAAGACACGGGAATTGGATTGATGAACACAAAATGAACCAAATACGGATGCCAGAAGAAAACTATGGCATAGTTGTCCCGTTTGGACTACACCATAGTTATCATGAGTCAGCTAAGGAATGCGTGCTTACGCATAACTACGACGTAGTTCATCTCTTTAACTACGCCGTAGTTACAAAAGGCTAAAGAAGATAAGCTACATCAGTTAACTACGGCGTAGTTCCACACTTACAGCTACGGCGTAGTTGGGTCAAAAACTATAAATAGAGGCCCCTAACCTGCACATCGTATCATTCAACATAAGGGAGTTCTCATAGATCATCTAGGGCTTCTATAGAGGAAAGAATTTGGCCACATTCATTAGTTCAAGGGAGAAATCGCTCTTTATTCATTATTTGTATTAAACATTCATCACACAATTTGTAAGATCATAATGTTTATTCAATCCAAGAATTCTTTCATTATGTTTTATGTCATCTGTAGTATGAGTGGCTAAGCACCTTAAGTGCTAGCCTGGTTATGATATTGTTATACTTGTTAAACTTGTTTCCCGTTGATTTATCCTTTTTTGGATATCCTTCTTACCTGTTGCATGATCCCCGAGTTTTGGTAGTGGTGAGGGTAGTGTAGATCCTGTTAAGTTTTATATTAGGCTTGCCAGTTGAATTATGGTTTAACAGGATTCTAGGAATAGAGTTGCTTCTATCCTTAGTGTAGGGATTGCCCAAATCACCGCCTACAGTAAGTTAGACACTTATAAAGCACGGAAAACTCTTCTAGGAGGGCTTATAGTCGAGAAGTGGGATTATTGGCATTACACAGGTCTTTAGGATAGTTGGGAGTTAATCACTAGAGAGTTGATACCCGACTTCCATGATCACGGGAGATTGAGATCATAGTGTATATAGGACAAGCTTCGATGCCAATTCGGGCATGTTGATTTTAGAACCACCATAATAAACGGTAAGTAGAATTGCCCTAGGAAACACCATTTCAACTGTAACAAAGGAATAATTAGGCTAGTACATTTCTCTCCCCGATTTAATCTTCATATTTTAATCTTGCATTTTGTTTACTTTCAATTTCTTAAATTCAAATCAAATCAATATTTAATTTGTGACGAATTCAAATTAGTAACTAAAACACTTAGCTCTTGGGACGACCTCGAATTTACCAATCCTACACTATACACGACCGGGTTCTCTGCCCGTTAGTGCGTTGTAGACCATAGGTAGTCAAGTTTTATAAACTTAAAACTTGAAAAATAATTTAAACAATTATACGCATCAAGTTTTTGGCGCCGCTGCTGGGGAGCTAAGAATAGTTTATAATTTGAACTTTTATAATTTGTTCATTCCTTTCATTCTTTAGATTCTACTAATCTTTTTGTAAACAATTGTCAAGGATGACTCGAAGTAGCAACACTAGGATAATGACTCCTTTCGCCGATCGAGAAAGACAATTCTGAGCCAGGAAGGATACCACACCCATTTCAGTCCATAACATATATTTTTTCTATGAATCTGAATCGTCAAAAACAAAATCTGAAGAAATAGGCGCAGTTAATATTGAGACACTCACAATGGAACAATACTTGGCTCGTGATCGTGATGATACAAGTAGAGGAGTAAGGTGTAACACCCCCAAACTACGATACGCAGCGGAATACAACATTTGGGGTGCTACTTCATAATACATGCACACGAGTCCCAGTAAACGTTCAAAGATACGTTTATAAAACAAACTTTATTTCACTTATTAGAAAGATTAGGGTTACATAGGTCCCAAAAGACAGTAGATATTTCTACCATTACAAGTCTTAATACGACTTTCATTTCTAAAACATTGTTTTTATTAAATGACACTATTCACCGAGACACCGTCCTTGATATCCGCGTTCCGTCCCATCCAAGCCATCAACAGCAACTAACCTGAGATACATGCTTAAAAAGGTCAACAAAACGTTGAGTGAATTCATAGAGTTTGCGAATAACAGTTAGAACGCATATTTGGTTCAACAAAACATATAACATTGCTCGTAGACAAGTTACAAAAATATTTATTTCCAACTAAATGAGCCCATGTACCGATACTTAACACATTCATTCCCGTAGGACGAAATTATGTCCGAGAAGTATGCCACTTCTCCTAATACTAACTACAAAATGTCCGTTTGACAGGGTGGTCACAACAGATTCAAACCCCGGACAGGGTTGTCAAACCCAATAGATCTATTTATTGCATTAGCGTTCACCCACAACAAGACAATTAGCAGTCACACAGTAAAAGGCATATACTCAATAGTGAATGGAATCATATTTAACATCAAAACATATTGCGTTCTCATTTTATAAAACAACAAGTATCCCCCTCGCGGGTTTAAAACATTTAAAACAGTTCAAAAGCGAGGCTATGAACTCACCTCGATCGGAGACGGCGATCGAATAGTCGAAGCAATCCATGGAAAATCAATGAACACGATCACGACCTATAATTTACGTTGCTCGATTACTATGCCGAAAAGTATAATCAACGATGCGTACATCGTATCAACAAAATCATATATTTAGTATATATATATATTCATACATGTGATGGTAAATCTTCTTGCGCCTTAGATCCTAAAACCCCACAATATTAGGTCACGATCATTCCCTTTATTTATATTATTTGTCACTTAATTGTAGACTTTCTATTTTAGGAAACTTTCTATTTTAGGAAAGTTGCTATTTTCGGAAAATTACCATTTTTAGTGAGCATCGCTTTTAATTATATTTATAATAATATTTAGTCATCTCGTCGAACCCTCGACGTTCAATTTAATTATTATTTACTCATTCCGGGATTACGTCTCGTATATTATAAAAGTTTCTATTTTTAGTATCTACTTTATTTGTATCAAATCGTTAAATACAAGTTATTCTACTAATAATATTAGTAACTTTTAATTACTTTTATAACACCCGACAAGTTTAGTGTTAACCCGTTGACTTTCAAAAGTCAACGTTTGACTTTATTTATATATAAGTATTTAAATATGACCCGCTCCAAATGACCCGTTATATCACATTTTCACGCTTCAGACTCAAAAGAGATTTTATGTAAAACGACATTCCGGACAACTTTTTAGTTTTAGCCGAGACCCGAAACTCGACGGAAAATGACCAAAATGCCACTGCAAGTTTCTGCAGGAACTTTGACTATATTAATAAAAACACAGACTTTGACCTTAGGTTTTGACCCGTTATTACACGATTTTAAGATCAGCGAGCCTCGCGACAAAGCAAAACATCATTCTGAGCAACTTTCGTGCTTCGCCGGAAGGCCAAAACGGACTCAAAAGTGCTCAAAACGGCCATTTAATTTCCTGCCAGCAACCACAATTATTTACAAGTGCTAAATTTTTATACCAAAAGTATATATCTCGTTTTAGCTCTAGTTTCTTCGTTATTAGGAGTTAGAAGCCCCTTTTTATATCAAAACGATCGTCTAAGAATGCTTTGTCATATTTTAAAGTCCAAAATCAGATTTTATGTAGTCTCGATCTTCGTTTACCGTGCTAAACTTTCTGCACAAAATCTACTTGTTACAAACCATGCCAAAATCCGTTTTGACCCAAAAGCTCATCTAAAATACCTATAATATGACATATAGTTTATACTTAACCCACTTAATTATTTTATAACATTGATTAACTAATCGGCGCAAGATCTAGACGATTTCATCACATGCAACCAGAAGGCATGAGGGCAAGAAAGTTTCATCATAGAACTGGAAGGAGAAGATCAACATGATGGAAGCAGAACTGCTGGATATGATGAAATCAAATTTAGAAATTTTTCAACTGCCATAAAATGGGACATTTTCCAGATGAATACAAAGCTCCAAGGAGTAAAGACAATAGAAATTGGAAAACAATGTAGCTCATCAAAGACAATAAGGATTGAAGATAGCTTTCTCAGTTCTGAAAAGGCAATGTTGCTATAATGGTGCTGATTTGATTGGAGTGACATGGCAGAGGAAGAAAAACAAGTAAAACATGGCTCTCATGGCATTCTCAGAATTTTGAGGTACCAAAGACAAATCTTGTTCTAAACTTGTTTGCTAAATTATAACAGCTCCTAAAGAAAAGCATGTATGATGATTATACTTGTTAAGTTTTAGATAGATACAGGTTTTAAAGCTTCTACAACAAAAGAGGTTATCAATTATTAGAAGGGAAAATTCTTAAATATAAAAGAATCTGAATTCTTTTGTTTCTGAGAAATTGCCTTTGCTTAAAAGAATTTAAGGTCACAAAGATATCTAATGTGGAAAACTTAGGACTGAACTTTAAAAGGTTAAAGGAAGAAAAAGAGGGGTTTAATTAATATGCAGAAGTTTTGTAAAAATCATCAAAAGACTTAGATTAGTTGTTAGCAAGTCAGATAACTGACAAGAGCAAAAAGGGCTTTGGCTACAATGCTATCCCCTCACCTCATCCTTTGATTCTAAATAGACCAACACCCTTAGATTTATCTTATTTAGGTCTACAAGAATTCAAACAACCCGAGGTAAATGAGTATGGTCCTAGGGATTCAAGTGTAATGCCTACCACTGGTTGTGATAAAGAGTCAGATAATTCTAAGGAGAATACTGATGACTCTTTAAAACAACAACAAAAGACTGATTCTAGCTCTGTTAAGTCTCCACTTAAGGTAGACAAAGATTGGAAAGAAAAGTTTTTCTGTCCTGCTAATCAAGTTAGGGAAGAAGAACCTAAGAAAGCTAGAGAGAATAATGATGCTCCAATCATTGAAGATTGGGTGTCAGATGATGAGGATGATGTTGAGCCTATCCCTAAGGTTGAAAAGAAAACTGTTATACCTACTGCTACTAAGAAAGAGTTTGTTAAACCTGAAACACCAGTTAGGAGGTCAGTTAGGTATGCAGAAATGTACAGGTCACAAAGACCTAGAGGAAACCAAAGAAATTGGAATGGTCAAAAATCCAATCAATTAGGATGTAACTTTGTTTTTAATAACAAGGCATGTTTTATCTGTGGAAGTTTTGATCACATTCAAATAACATTTTCCTAATGTTCCAAACAAATATTCCAAGAGCATTCTTAATGAAGATTGGCGCTAAAAACTGATAATAAATGCAAGTCTTGTTAATACGTTAGGTCAGTATTAACACTGCCAGACCTTTTAGTACTGCTAGGTCTTTTAATACTGTTAGGCCTTCTTATACTGCTCACCCAAAATCAACAGTTCATTGTGCTAGACCAAGGACATATTTTCAAAATCAAGCACAATCAACTGTTCACAAGCCCTTTTACAAGAAAACAGCATTAACAAAAAGGTCTTATAATCAAAATGTTAATACTGGTAGGCAAAATGTTAATACTGTCAGGGCAAGGGGATTTAATGTTGTTAAGCCCTCAGCATGTTGGGTTTGGAAACCCATCAAACCCAATGGTGCATCACTGGTTTTCAACAAATATAATTACATTGATGCATCTAGCAGATCAAAGTTCGAATGGCCTTCGGTCCCTAAAGGAAAACTAACTTCATAAGTTTTGTGTGCAGAGTAATTCACAGCTAAATGATAAAGGATTTGTTGATAGTGATGCCTCAAGGCACATTCTGAAACATAGCCCATCCTTTTAGATTCAAAGATTTTGATGAGTTTATCTTACTTTTGGTAGAGGAGCAAAGGAGCAGAATTACGAATAACTGGCAAAGGTACTATTAAAACTGATAAACTTGATTTTGATGATGTATACTTTGTCAAAGAGTTGAAGTTCAACCTTTTTAGTGTCTCACAAATGTGTGACAAAAAGAACTATGTTCTTTTCACTGACTCTGAATGTCTTGTCCTATCTCCTAATTTTAAGTTGCCTGATGAAAATCAGATACTTCTTAAAATTCCTAGACAGGATAACATGTACAGTTTTGATATGAAAAACATAGTTCCTAAAGATGGTTTAACTTGTCTAGTTGCAAAAGCTACATCTGAGGAATCAATGCTATGGCATAGGAGGCTTGGTCATGTCAATTTTAAAAATATTAATAAACTTGTCAAAGAAAATCTTGTAAGAGATTTGCCTTTAAAAAGATTTGAGAATGACCAAACTTGTGTTGCCTGTCTTAAAGGCAAGCAACACAGAGCCTCTTGTAAGACCAAGGCCTTTAGTCCCATTACTAAGCCATTGTTTATGCTGCACATGGATCTTTTTGGTCCAACTTTTGTTAGTAGTCTAATGCATAAAAAATACTGCTTGGTAGTTACTGATGATTATAGTAGATTTTCATGGGTTTTCTTTTTAAGAACTAAGGATGAAACTAGTGAGATCCTTAAAAACTTTATCAAAGAGATAGAAAACCTAGTGGATAAGAAAGTTAAAATAATCAGAAGTGATAATGGGACAGAATTTAAAAACAATGTGATGGATGAGTTCTGTAGAGAAAAAGGTATCAAAAGAGAATATAGTGTAGCAAGGACACCTCAACAAAATGGTGTAGCTGAAAGAAAGAATAGGACTCTCATTGAGGCTGCTAGAACAATGTTAGCAGATTCTAAGTTACCTACAACATTTTGGGCAGAAGCAGTTTCTACTGCTTGCTATGTACAAAATAGGGTAGAGATATCAACGAATAGAGAAAGTGAAGCAGACGATAATAGTAAGCCATAAAAAGAAATAAAGAGTTAGGGTTTTACCCCACAATAAGGCATGAAGAGATGATTAGAAAATTATTTAAAAACAGAAGAACAAGTTACAATGTTGGTAACATTTAGGTCTTTCTAGGCATATAAAATAGGTCTCACAATTTAGAGTGGAAGGAGATCATTATGAAGAGAAAGTGAATGAGAAGAGAAAGATTAATAATTTTACTCCTAAATTAGGGATAACTCCAATTAAAGAGATATCAACGAATGGAGAAAGTGAAGGAGACAATGAGAGTAAACCATAGAAAGAAATAAAGAGTCAGGGTTATACACCACAATAAGGGATGATGAGATAAGTTATTTAAAAACAAGTGAACAAGTTACAATGTTGGTATCGTTTGGGGCTTTATAGCCATATAAAATAGGTCTCACAACTTAGAGTAGAGTGAGATAATCATGAAGTGAAAGTGAATGAGAATCAAAAGATTCATAATTTTACTCCAGAATTGAGGATGACTCAATTAAAGAGATATCAACAAATAGAGAAAGTGAAGGAGACGATGAGAGTAAGCCATAGAACGAAATAAAGAATCAGAGTTATACACCACAATAATGGATGATGAGAAAAATTATTTAAAAACAGGAGAACAAGTTACAATGTTTGTAACGTTTAGGGCTTTCTAGGCATATAAAATAGGTCTCACAACTTAGAGTGGAGGGAGATCACCATGAAGAAAAAGTGAATGAGAAGAGAAAGATTAATAATTTTACTCCAAAATTAGGGATAACTCCAATTAAAGAGATATCAATGAATAGAGAAAGTGAAGGAGACGATGAGAGTAAGCCATAGAACGAAATAAAGAATCAGAGTTATACACCACAATAAGGGATGATGAGAAAAATTATTTAAAAACAGGAGAACAAGTTACAATGTTGGTAACATTTAGGGCTTTCTAGGCATATAAAATAGGTCTCACAACTTAGAGTGGAGGGAGATCACCATGAAGAGAAAGTGAATGAGAAGAGAAAGATTAATAATTTTACTCCAAAATTAGGGATAACTCCAATTAAAGAGATATCAACGAATAGAGAAAGTGAAGGAGACAATGAGAGTAAACCATAGAAAGAAATAAAGAGTCAGGGTTATACACCACAATAAGGGATGATGAGATAAGTTATTTAAAAACAAGAGAACAAGTTACAATGTTGGTATCGTTTAGGGCTTTATAGCCATATAAAATAGGTCTCACAACTTAGAGTCTTGAGAATAGCATATTTGAAACAACATAAAAGCAACATTATAGACACGATTAAACCAAAACGTGATCCAGTCAAAGAACAATGTGATGCGTTAATTAAAACAAGACCAAATAAAGTCTGGGGAAATTTCTGATTTAATGCAAAACTTCCTGAAACAAGTTTGGTCCTAGCACCCTAAAAAAATGATTGAAGAAAAAAACTTAAAGGAAACAGCTTAGATAAGGATGCTATTGTAAAACCCACACTGATGATACAAAAGTGTCAAAGGATAATGGATGAACCAATACCCCAAATTTGTTTGAATAAAAGGGATGCACACGTCCTCCTAAATTAGCACACACAGTAAAGAAGCTTTGGTCCTAGGGATATAGTCCACATGTAAAAGCGAATTATCCTCAAGATTTCACGTTTCGAGTCTGCCTTTAGTATACCAAAGTCATTCAGAATTCTTTCACAAACATAATTAGGACTTTGCCCTAGCATCAACAATTTTGATCCTCAATATAGTGCGGTCACACTGAGGAAAAAGGACAAGAAAGTTAGGTGTTGGCCGAATCACTCACCAACCACAAGAAAACACAAAAACAGACATCGACTTCAAACATGAGGTTTCTAACAGAAGCGTTTGTTGCATTCTACAGGAGTAATACTTTCAGCTATGTGCCAGCGGATCACACGCCTTCAAGCAATAACCAGGGAAATGATAAATTCAGCAAACACCAGTGTAACTTCGAAGAATAAAGTAGAAGCTAACCCTAGGAAGGTTTAAATCTAGTTGAATAAAAGGAATGGTACTGTTAAAGTTAATAGATCTGCGTCTGTAACAAAATTCCAAGAAACATGATCATTCTGAATATGTCTGTATATAACAGTGATATGCATGTCTTATGATAATCTGTTTTGTTTCTAATTCTATGAATGATGTAAAATTATTGTGCAAAACCTAAAAATAAAAAATCTAAGAAAAGAGATTGGAAAACCACCAGGAAAAGTAGTTCTTCACTAAATGGGATTTAATTGGAGACCACCGTCGGACCTTCACTATTTTAGGAAATGCGTGTCCCTTTAAACTAGGATTAACCACTACTAAATGAAGTGCCCTTCTAGGAAACCAATAGTTCTAGATATGAATCACCCAAAACATGTGGTTAATTTGGTATATTTCATGGAAACCTAGGAAGAATAAGAATACTGAGTCCCGTTAGCAAAACTGAGGTATAAAAACACAACATTTGCTAACAAAACAGAACCCATTAAATCCTAGGGATCCACAAAAAACCAATGTTCCATATACTTCTCTTAATGAATGCAGGTTGTCCAAATCGTCCTCTGGTATTTGGACTCTGGTTGCTTGAAGCACATGACCGGAGATCGCTCTCAGCTCACCAATTTCATTAGTAAATTCTTGGTATTTTCATTGGTTATGCACCCATAAAGAAAGCATTTCGAATTTACAACCGACGTACCAGACGAATCATTGAAACAATTCATGTAGACTTTGATGAGCTGACGGCAATGGCTTCTGAACAAAGAAGTTCAGGACCCACACTTCATGAGATGACGCTAGCAACAATCCGTTCAGGACTCGTTCCAAACCCTCCTCCTTCAACACTGTTTGTACCACCTTCAAGAACTGATTGGGATATTCTGTTTCAACCATTGTTTGATGAATTACTCATTTCTCCACCAAGTGTTGATTACCCAGCCCCTGAAGTCGTTGCTCCAATTCATAAAGTAGTAGCTCCAGTTCCCGTTGTATCAACCGGTTCACCTTTTTCAACAAATGTTGACCAAGATGAACCATCACCAAGTAACTCTCAAACAACACCCAAAACTCAACCTCCTATCATTCCTAACGATGTTGAATAAGACAATCATGATATTGAAGTTGCACATATGGGTAATGATTTATACTTTGGTATCCCAATTCCAGAAATCCCTTCTGATCAATATTCATTGTCGGATTCTATTCATACAATTGTGCATCCCGATCACCAAATTTCTGAACACAATAGCAAATGGACTAAGGATAACCCA
>BQNB010133042.1:0-18529 GCA_026074375.1 Tanacetum coccineum
AGAGAGAGAGAGAGAGAGAGAGAGAGAGACCACGATATATACTGGTTCAGGATGAGGGGTTTATACATTCCGTACGTCTAGTTGCGAATCCACGACACCTATATTATTACACTAGTATAATCCTTATGGTGGACTATAAACCGTATTACAACTTCGCTCCACCGATATGCACTAAGATCGGCGCTCAATAAGAAGAGATACTCCCTACAGTATTTCATCCTCAGAATCCACCACTAAAAACTCGTGATTTGACTTAACCTCTAGGATCACTTAGATCAACTAGGACCACTAAGAACTTCCCCTTAAAAGCTTATCAAACCCCAAGTAGATCCCCAATGATCTAGGATTGATCACAAAGATCCAAGACTTCCCTTACAACCAAATTGAATGATAAGTTGATTAAAGAATCAATCCCTAACCTAGCCTAGAGACTCGATTCTAATAGAAAAAGTATGAGAAAGAAGACCCTCGACTACTAACACACAAGTGTGGATTAAATACTTGTATGTCTCTCTTATAGAGATGTGTTCTTCAATTGATGATAGAAGAGAAGATTAAGAACACAAGAGGTGTTAAACTTAGAGGGTAGGAGAAGAGAAAAAGAGAGAAATATAGGAGAAGAGAAAAAGAGAGAAATAAAGAATGTCAAGAGGTGAGGAATACAATAGCCAAAAGGGGGTATTTATAGGCCAAAAACTCAAGATGGTAAAATGCAATTCGCTAGTGGCGCGATGGCCATGTGTCAACATGTGGCCACCATGCCAGAAGCCTGAATTTATTTTTCGGATTTTTGGCTCTTTAACTACCCTCGTTAAACCCCTAATTGTACTTCATGCTTTGACCTTTCCACTGTTCTTTACTTAAGTTTAACCAACTCAAATATCCATTTAATAAAAATGTTTATGAAGTAATTTAGAAGAAGATTTAGGGATGCTTGTCCAATATAAAGAGATAGAAAAAAATTATTGGACCAAGGGTATGTTTGGGTATTCCTCACATGGAAATGGTTTTGTTAGAAACTAACCATGGTTGGGATGATGAGTTGGCATAGTTAGGATATAAAGAAATATTCAAAGGAATATTCTCACCTCGGTGAGCAAGTGTGTATGTTAGAAGGATAAGTTTGAATTTCAAATTCAAATCATATTAAGAACATGTGGGATAAGGTTGGAAGTGAGTTGGCATGATGTGATGTTTTAGAGCCTAAGAATCTAAATTTAAATTTTGAATTCTATTTTAACATGTGGGATAAAGATGAGGATGTAATAAGGTAAGTTGGATTAGTGAGATTTCATGATCAAGGGTTAGGATAGAAGAGAGAGTGTGTGTGTGTAATTTGAATTTCAACTTGAGAGAGTATGTAAGTGAGGAGAGGAAGAGTATAAGAGAAGCTTTAAGTGTGTGTGTGTGTGTGAATTTCAAATGAATGTTTGTATGAGTAAGATGAATAAGAAGAATAAATAGAAAATATGTGGTGGAGAATGTTTTGATGTGATGGAAATGAGCTTATGTTGGAATGTTAGGAGACAACAAGTACATAAGGTGTAATGGTGTAAGGGAATGTGAGTTGGCATATGAAGGATACGCTTGAAAAGGTTTATGTGGGAAAGGTTTAAGGTTATGAAGTTATGAAGAAGATAATGATAAGAATGTTTAATCAAAGGATTGATTGAGTTTAATGATCACATTGCCATTAAGAGAGAAAATAGATGGGCATATGTGATTATGGGTTAGTTTAAGAAAGGAATATTTAGAGTGTGTGGAAGGTATAATCATTTGTTGGGTAGAAAGGATTAACAAATGATTAGGAGGATGTTTAAATGAGAAGTGATTGTATAGAGAACATGTGAGGAATACATGTGTGCGTTTGTAAATCATTTATATAGAAAAAGGTAGGAAGAATCAAAGTAGGATTAACCTTCAAATACGACAAACTTAATTAGTCACTTAGACTTAATCCATGATTATCAACAATTGATTTGATCACTAATCATCTTGATACAAACAAGCTAAGTGCTTTGCATCTCAAGTAAAGCATATCCTATAACGGGAAATGATGCTTTTACACAAAGTGACCTTTGACTTGGTGTGACTAATAAGGGAGTAAGACCCGTTACGTGATTAGGAACGACGTAAATCCGGATTAAGGTCAAATGAATACTTTCGTTTGATGGTGTGTTAAAATTATGTTCATACTAGGTATAAAAAGAAGTTTCGGCCTTAGCTAGAGGCGTTTGATAACATAATTGAGTTGCTGTTTTGTTGAAAAATAAGATGGTTTGTTTTTTCTCCTCTAAGTCTAAACCTTATTTGGAGTGTCCCCAAATGCTCAAATATCATGTACATACCTTTATTAAAGCTTCCACATGTGTCGGGTAATAGGAAAGCCGACAAAACAAAATCCATAAAAACGAAATTCGAGAGTGGCGCGCTGGCCACGTGCTTATGGGTGACCAGCGCGCCAGACGATTATTTCAGGATTTTCGCTATCGTTTGTTATTTTAAGTGGTTCGAACATTTATTTGACATCATTAAAACATAAAGAAGATCCTAGTCAATGTTGCACCAACATTATTATTACTAGGGGATAACACTATTTTGACTTAATTTGTTTATTTATGGGCTTTAATCACCAATATATTGTATTTGGTAGATATCTATGATTCCTAATAATAAATTTAAAAGAATTAATTCAATGTTTTAGAAAAAACTTGAATACTTAGAGACTTGATAATGACCGACACAATTAGAGAGAATAAGATGGTTAAACCACTTAACTCCTAGAATCTCTTACTTTTAAAATTTCAGGAATCACGTATGCACATAAGCTTAACTAGATGACAAATGCCGGGTTAATAGTCAAAGCCACCTAACCTGATTTGGTGAGGATGTCACAATATCCCCTAGTTGGAAGAATTTCGTCCCAAAACTCAGCCGGTTAACTGCTAGAATTTGCTCACTGAACAAGTGTGGGTATATGGTTTTCATATAATCTTCCTGCTCCAAGGTAAATTATGGTCCTTGCTTTGAGTTCCATCGAACCTTGACGATTGGAATCTTGCTCCGTTTGTAATTCTTTATTTCATGATCTATGATTTCAGCAGGTTCTTCAACGAAGTGTAAGTTGTTGTCTATCTTGATTTCATCTAGTGGTACATGCAAGTTTGCATCTACCATACATTTCTTTAGATTTGACATGTTAAACGTATCGTGAACGCTAATCAATTCTTGAGGTAGTCTTAATTGATAGGTTACACGACCAATCTGTTCAATAATCTCGAACGATCTCACATACCTTGGTGCTAGCTTGCCCTTTTTGCCAAATTGTTCCACGCCTTTTCAGGGTGACACCTTGAGTAACACTTGATCGTCAATGCTAGACTCTAGGGGCTTACGTCGATTATCAGCATATCTCTTTTGGCTATCTCTTGCTGCCTTGCGCCTCCCTTTGATTTGAAATATTTTATCGATGGTCTCTTGCGTGATTTTCATGCCAATCATTTGAATCTCTCCAACTTTAGCCCAAACAACATGTGATCGACATTTCTGCCCGTATAGTGCTTCAAACAAGGCACATTTAATGCTCATATCATAACTGTTGTTATAGGAAAACTAAACTAAAGGAAGATGAGTATCTCAGCTTCCTACAAAGTCAACAACACATACTCTAAGCATGTCTTTAAATGTCTAGATAGTACGCTTATTCTAACGGTCAGTCCGAGGATGATAAGCCATACTCATGTCTAATCGTGTTCCTAATGCTTTCTGTGACATTTGCCAAAATCGTGACGTTAACCGACTATCATGATCGGATATAACAAACATAGGTATCCGTGCCTTGCTACTACCTCGCTCGTAAGAAATAAATTAGATGTGAATGTAAACTTATAACAATCTAAAGGTTGTGTGAGAATTTAATATAAATTCTTAGAATGATGTTGTGGTTAAAATTTAGAAGCTAAACGGGTAGGTAATTCCCAAAATTAAAAAAAAAAGTGGCTTAAGTAATTTATGGAGTTGGTATTATTAGTACCATTTAGATAGTATTTGAGATAAATTGGAAATAAGTTGCCAGTTTTTAAAGTATTAGATTTAACATGAGATATGATAATCCTAGAAAATATATATTTATATTAAGTGGAATGTAATATTAACTGGTAATTAACTTTAGGTCATATTAGAGCATTGGTGAATGATGTGGAATTAGTGATGCAGTTTAACTTATATAAGTCAAAGTGATAATTTTCCAAATGATAAGCCGTCATTGTTGGGGATTTTAGATAAGTTTTTGAAGTGACGTGTTGTTTTTAGGTAGAATGTTTAGTAAAATAGAGAATTTCCATAATGTGTTATGAATTTGTGATACAAATGGTGCGTTGTCACTAGATTACTTAAGATTTTATGAAATTATATGATTTAAGGTAAGTTTTTAAGGGAGGACAGTGGGCTATACTTTGTGGATCGAATCTGGGTTCCGTTGACGGGCAATGTAAGAACCTTGATCATGGATGAAGCTCACGCAAAGATGTACTCCATCCATCCAGGAGCGGATAAAATGTAACATGACCTTAGAGATGTGTATTGGTGGCCGAGAATGAAGAAGGACATAGCCATTTATGTTAGCAAGTTTCTGACTTGTTTTAGTATTCATTTTCCCATTTTTCTATTCGTACGCATGCCATGTCGGACACACTTAAGCCTACTTATTTAGGATCCGTATTTACATAAAGAGTCGTCCTAATCTATGTAAATAAGAATTATAAACTTCTGGTTTGGCGATTTATAATTTATTAATTTAAATAAAAAGGCATCCTAATCCATTTAAATAAGAAGATTATAAATCATCCTACTTAAGCATTCTCGACACAACTCATAATATTTCAACCAAGGCAAATTTTCATTAATTAAAGGTTTACTCTAATAATGTGTGATAATGCCCTATAATAACTTAACATGAAATACTCGAAAGGAATCAATATTGATAATAAAATATCAAGGTGAATGGCGAGATGGGGTTAAACTAGGCCTCGCGTAGGTCTAACTCTGCTCTCGCAAGAGTAACCCGACTCTATAGGTCCAACTCTGCTCTCGCAAGTGCTACCCGACATCATATATTTAGAAGGCTTAGGTCTACTACGGGCATCATATACGAAATCTGAGTCGGTCTCCTCATCGGGTAAGTCCTCCTATGGTTCCTTTGATGGCTCTTTTTTATCGGTTCTTCGAGGGACTCTTCTTCCTTCGGCTCCTCTGAGGGATCTTTCTTTGATGCCTTGGGTATTTCCTCATATTTTTTAGGTGTCATAGTGAAGGTAAACTTTTGAGCTCGCATGATCCGATTACGAGCCGTTATCTTGAAGCGTGCTCTTGTGCCGTTGATTCTACGCACCTTTGGAAATTCGAATCCAAATGGTGGAGGGAAAATGTTGGGTGGGTATTTGATGGGGGACATGACTGAAAATGGCCAACCATGTTAGTAATAAGAGTCGAGTGTTTCACTAAGTACATAGAAATCTCCCGTGCATATTAATAATCTCACAAAGTTATACGCATATACATAAATGCACTTGTAGTTCATATTATGCATGCTATATGTGGGCACTTAGGTTATAGTTTAGGTTAAACCACCTAATTCTCTATACCAATGGCTCTGATACGAATCTGTCACACCCTGCCTAGACGAAAACACAAGGCGTGATGGAAAGGATCGTCATAACACATTGATATAAGATAATAGAGAATTCACTAAACGAAAAAAAACATCACAAAATGTCATGACGACTCCCGACACAAGTAGAGACTTATATCATGGTTAGTCAGTACCATGACAAACATAGTCATAAAGTCATATAAATCCCATAACCCGGTACAAGTTCAAGGCAAAAACCAAACAAAACAAACACAATCCATAGACATGTACTAATGTCATTTATTCAAGGAAAATAACCCATGAGGGTTAGTGTCTTAGGTCTCGCTAAGGCTAAATAAGAAGCTCTATCCTCCTTAAGCATTGTTATTGTTATTACCTAAAAATGAATACTCGAAAACGTCAACATAATATTGGTGAGCTCGTAGGTTTAAGAAATAAACGCATTTGCTATGCATAGAATACAAGTAGGACAATAGCGTATAAATAATAGTGTAGCAACAATAAATGTATAGAAATATCCTGACCACACCATTCAATTGAGTCATAAGCACTTTAGATTTCTAAACATGTTGCCTACCAGCTAGAGCTAAACGCTTGGCTTAATAGGAAAATAGAATTCATAGTCATGTACATAGGAATCGCAAGTCATGTAGAAATCAACCACTAATGCTCACATTTGCAAATTATAAACACATACATTGTCCAAAGAAACATAATGATTAATAGAGTATAAAGTATTTGAAGTAGCCTTTGAGCATCATTTTTCGCCAAGAAATATATTGTTAGGATTGCAAAAAAGACTCGATCACATCTAGTATTTTAGTTCTTAACTAGTAGTCTACGCAATATAATCTTTAGTAAACTAACCTGGTCGACCCATGGACTATCCATGGGTGACCGACCCAATGTAAGTATAAATACCCTCTTCACACATGGAGAGGGTGTTGGTTTCATTCTCATAATATAACATTTGCTCTTTCTCTCTCTAGAAACCTTCCACTCCTTTCTCTCACTGTATTCTTACTTATTATCCTATAGATGTGTGTTTGATATAATTCTACAATTAGTATCAGTCGCTAGGGGATGATTTAGTGTGTTTGTGTGTGTGTTTTCTTGCAAAATGTAACAATTCGTTATTTCAGGTCCTTTCCCGACTCAATTAATTCCACTATTTATTTTTAGAGTTTTTACGCGTTCGCTTTTAATTATTAACGTATAGTTAAATCGCGTAAACTAAAAATCAACGTTCAATGTAAACGGACATCAAACAAATTAAAGTTTACATCAAGCAAGTGTTATATGATTATTAGGAGTATAATTTATAACTTTTTGTAATTTATAGCTTACGTTTCGCAATGAATTACATTCGGTCATACCCGGAAGCACCTATACCTATCTATACTCAAAAATACCCACTTTTATACCCAATACCTAAAATTTATTCATTTTATCATGTTATATCACCATATGGATGGATATGAAAGGTTTACACAAGAAATAAATACAAAACACCCCACTAACTCTTCCATTTGCAAGTTGTAACTCTTACACACTAGTACCTTTACCCTAATTCTCCATAAATTGGCTTGTCATGGTACCATAAGCCTCATTTTAGCCGTGGGTTTGGCATAGGGAGGGGGAGAGGTCTTTTAACTTGTCCTTAAACCCACCAACATCCCATGGTTTCCCTTTTAAGTGGTTTTAAGGTTTCCTAGTTGCTATATAAGGAAGGTCATATGTAAACTAGCTCATATTCTCTCATGCAAGTAAATCAAAGCACACAAACTCTCTCCATCTTACTCAAAACCCACGGCTCAAAATAGTGAGCTAGGGTTTCATATATCTTTGATTTTCTAAAGTATTCCAAGCATACAAGCACTCATTATAAGGTCATCTAAGGTTACTCAAGGTGTTAATAAGCTTGGATTCGGGTTTAACAAGGATTAATCAAGAAAACATATCTAGGGTTTTCTTGATTAGGGTTTTGATTTTGGAAGCTTGGTTAGGGTTTATATCTTGTGTTCTTCATCCTACTCATATACTAAAAGGTCTATTTAAAGTATTCCATGTTCATTCATTCATTATCTTATGTGTACATACTTGTTGTATATGTTAATCACCACCTAGATACAATTTTGTGTTATATAAAGAATTTAAGAGCTTACTAAATTCGAATTTTATGTTGTATATAGTAAAATAATACTTTAAATGAAGGTACATGCTTGGTGTAAGTGTTAAACAATTTATAAAAAGGAATTGCAAATTAAAAGGTGTTGAAAGTGAAATTGCAAGTTGATGTGTAAAGGATCACAAAGACATGGATTCCAGGTGTTATGGACATTTAGAAGACTTAATACATGTAAGATATATGGTATAATACTTGGTAAAATAATGGTGCAAGGTTCCTAAATAAAAGTAATTATAAAACTAACTTTATTAATCAAAAACCCTAATTTACTTTTAAATACATATTGTTGGAATTCGACCCTTAACCCATACATTTTATATTTTATTAAAATAGTACTCTTCACAAGGATCATAAGCATGTAAAGAACTCGAAAACGGGATTATAACGAACAAGTTACTTATTTTACAAGTTATATATGATTAATTATATAAAAACAGTTTTTAAGAACTGTTATGAACAGTGAATATTACTGTTCATCAGGGGTTTAATTTTTATAAATACGATATTTTGATAGAGTTTCTCAATACGAAGTCGTGGTCATAAGAAACGTATAAAACGGAGTCAAAACGATAAGGATATGAGGTTTTAAAATCACGCGCACTATTTTTACTTTTATACATTATTTTTATAAAACAATTAAATTAATAATGAAGTATCATTATGTAATTCAATAAAAACATTTAATCATATATGTTAGGAATATTGTATTCATAATTACTACTGGTAGCATAGTAGTTACTCCTGGTAGAGTAATATTGTCATTACTACTGGTAGCATAGTAGTTACTCCTGGTAGAGTAATATTGTCATTACTACTGGTAGCATAGTAGTTACTCCTGGTAGAGTAATATTGTCATTAGTACTGGTAGTGCAATAATGGTTACTACTGGTAATGTTATAGTTAGTCCGGGTAGTACAAATGTAATAGTTAGTTAGGATGTGCATGTTTTACAAATGGTACATTAGTAAACGAAAAGTAATATTTTCTTTACGGATACAAATACACATACTTTTATTTAACAAAGCATGAGTTAATTATTAATTTAACTTTTAAAGATTTAATAAAAACTATTAGGTGGTGGTGTAACTATATGACATGTGATGTTTTATTTATATGAAATACATTATACTTATACGACCTATAATTAATTAGGTTGCATTCGAATTGCCGAGATGGTTCACTTATTTGATTTAAATAATCAATCATTCACTTACAGTGAATTCATAGCCCCGCTTTTATACAATTATATTGTTTTACAACCTTAGGGTGAGAAACATGCATTGTTTTACGTTTGGATGCAAGTACTCTTTTAAACAAATTACAAGTTGGCCTAAGTAGCTAAACTCACTATTGCCCGCTATCATGAACTGTCAATTGCTAGTTAGCGAGCGCGAATGTTATGAATAGATCTATTTAGGATTGACATCCCCGTTCGGGTGAGTAGCTCTCACTAGTTTTGGAGGTCAGAAACACGAATGTATACATGTCGGAACAATTTGGATGTTGTGGGTTTAAACATCTACAAGGGCCCATTATTTGTATTAAATTGCATACATAGATGTCGAGCTTCGGTGTCATAAGCTTAGCGCACTTCGTAATTAATTTTATGATATTGTATTCGTTACTTATCACAATTTTAGAAATCTTGCGGTCCTACTTTATACATTTACTAAACCTGTGAATTCACCAACTTTATGTTGACGTTTTAAAGCATGTTTTTCTCAGGTCAATAAGGTACGAGAAACAAGGATACATTGGTGGTCACCATTTTGGAGTCATTACTATAAAGATTTGGGTGCATTACATTTTGAGAATATCTGTTATGTCTTAAAATCTTTACTTTTCATGGATGAACAATTTAAGCTTCGGGCTATTGTAACAAACAAGTTTATTTAATCCAATGTATCAATTTTAAACGACTCATATAGAGGTCGTTCTCATATCTTGTGCTATTGATCTATGAAGTAACACTCTCTGACCCTTATTCTGCTGCGACCCATTTTGGGGGTGTTACAGATTGGTATCAGAGCCTAGGTTATAGAGAACCAGGTCAAATGTTTTTTTTACTTGGACTATAACCATTTTCAAACATTGCATCATACAAAAGTTTTTCACGGGACACATACACTATTGAGTTGCATTTGTTAATTATACTAAATGCTTACGTAATTTATATACGTACATACCTTATCATATATATATACCTACCCTACCTTGCGTATATTTTACACTTGTTTATATAAGAGTTATTATATAAATACTAGAGCATCTCTTAGGACAAAGTATGTTATAAACTCGTATGTCCTAAACATTATCTAGACACTAATCTATCTTATATAATATTATACCATCACTCATTCATACCATCGCCCATTCATACCATGATGCATGCCATTTCGCCATGTCACGTTTATCTTACATACTATACTTACATAAAGCCCTGAATTGTCACAACGCCACGACCACACCTTGTCCTACATTTTTCTTTCTTGCTACTACTACACCACGTGCCGAAGTATTCACTCCATTTGTCATCATATCTGATTCTAACAATGAGAGTACTACCTCACCCATGAGACACGTACCACCGTTACCTACCGATATCTACTACTTTCATCAGATTTACCACCTTCATCTCGTAAGAGGTCTAGACCACTCTCTCCATCACTACCACCACCACAGCATATTAAGCCACTTGGGGATAACTTATAGGCTAGCATATGGAATCTTGAGAGGCACTTTGGCCCATAGACAGGTAGATTAGTCAGTGTAGCTCCATTTGTATTGTATCCCACTAAACTTGAGTAACACTCGGTTAGTAGCATTAATGAAAAGCTTGTGTTCTTTTATTTAGGTAAAACGATGTATTAAGTATTAATCTACATTGTTGGTTATGAACATGCTACTGTATGATGTTGATTTATTTATGCCATGGTTGCCCTCACCTTATACCTCTGCATGACGTGATCTCACTTTATATATATGTTGTGATCATGGAGTGTCATGATTTTACCTTGGATGAAATCTCACATACATTTTATTCCATGAGACCTTCAGGAAACAATGACAACCACAAAGAAAGGGATGAGTTTTGCGGAAGTCGAACAGATTATAGCCCAGCGAGTGGCTAATGCTATCGAGACTATTGCTATCTATGAGACAAAGACCCGCATGGCTCGTGAGTCAACGAACCAGATCAAACAGCAGGAAGGAAAGATAGCAAAGGATACTAACGACAACAGGAAGTGGAAAGATGACCACAAGGGAAGCTCTAGCCAACAACAAAACAAAGAACCTAAGGCGATTAAAGCACATGTTGTCGGGCCGAGCAACAAGAAAGGCTATGCTGGAAAACAACCATTGTGTAACAAGTGCATGTTCCACCACACTGGCTTGTGTGCAGGAAAAGGTGGAAATTGCAAACTTTTGGGTCATCAAACTAGACATTGTAGGACACCAGTCCTCAGAGTAAAACAAAGCCCCTCGGTGACAAAACAGAAAGCTAAAGTTATATGTTATAAGTGTGGAATACTAGGACATTTCAAGAGTGATTGTTCAATGTGGAAATTTCAAAAACGTGTAAACGAGTACCAGAAAGAAAAAGCTCTCAGAGGCTCAAGTGTCGTAGCAAATAATGTCCATGCTTAAAGAGAAACCCTCTCGTAGTGCCTAGTGAACCATAAGCAGAAACTCTCGTAGACTTTAATTCCAATAGGAAATTGTATTGTACTTTCTTTCGAATTTCGTTGTACGCGTGGATGATTTAAATTATCTATCAAATTATGATATTATGAAAACTTTATCAATTTTATTTCAACTCCCTATGTATTCATGCAAACCACTTACTAAAACATCATGATTTTATGAAACCCATCACTATCACACACTAAACTATTTCGCTATCCCTCATAAACTGTTTCCATGGTTAATTTTCAAAACTATCTTGTTATCCATTCATAAACAATTTGTTACCTCAACATAAACTCCTTATAATTACATTATGAACTATCACGTGATTCCTTTGGAAACTATTTTGGTATCATCTCATAAACAATTTTAGTGTCGTCTCATAAATAAAGCCGATGCCATTTAACAAACTACCCGGTTATCGATTAATAAACTATCACTTTATAAACCATTTTCCTATCATTGGCAAACTGTTTTACCATCGTTCGATAAACTAAGGTTCTATAAACTATTCCACAGTCGCCTTGTAAACAATTCTACTATTGTAATAATCTATCTTACTATCATAAATAAATCAGTTCACTATTGGGTTATAAATACGCATTTTATAAATTGTTTTACTATCGCTTTGAAAACTATTTTACTGTTGTAATAGACTATTTTACTATCATCTAATAAGATACCACCTTATTAACTATGTTCTTACCATCACATAAACCATTTTACTGTTACCTAATGACCTATTTAGGTGTTACCAAAATAAAAAATAAAATAAAAATACCATCACCTTATAAAACTTTTGCCAACATTTAAAAATTATTTTACTTGTGTTTTATAAACAAATTTACCATCACTTGTAAACCACTCAACTAATACTTTGTAAACTAAAGACTAGTTCGTCATTACCTTATAAACAAGGTTACTATCATTTTTTTTCAAATCCCTCACTATCATCTTATGAAGTACCTTCTTGATATCATATATACTATTTTGCAAACATCTTAAAAGCTACGTTACTAACACTTTATGAATTACCTTGTCCTTACCTTATGAAACCATTTTTCATCACATAAATTGCTTTATTGTCATCCCATAAGTCATTTAGCTATCGTCTTATAAACCATCATACGATTTCTCGCAAACCATTTTATTTTCATTCTATCAACAACCATACATCCACCTTGTGAATTATTTTGGCATCTTATAAAACTCTTTGATACTTATTTATGCATAACATAATTTTGACGAAAATAAGCATCGCATCGTTAGCCCTCAAATATACATAACCTGATCACCTATGTATAATTCAGGAAGGACCATGCCATGCTAAGAATAGTCACCATAAAACTTTTGTCAACAACTAATTTCCTATTTATATCAAGTTTTGTGTACGTATTCATATAAACGTGTTTGACACAAGAAACTAAGTTAGTAATCATAGCAACTAAGAAGACCCTTACGCCATCTCAGTGTTGAAAGTCGACAATATCTTACACTAAATCCTGTCTCAAAAAGCCAAGACGCATCATTAGTTTCCCTAGGACAATTCGCCATCAAATTGCTCGCTATTAGAGAATTTACTGAATCGCCCATTCAACGTTGACAAAATGCCATGGAACTTAGTCTTTGTAAGGCCATCATAGGTATGAAGTCCGTTATCACCCTAGAGAGGAGAACGTTATAACTAACTCTTTAAGTCGAAAGGAATGGATAAAACCATTAGGGTTTAAACCTTAATCACCACAATAAATTTGAAACTTGAACGATTAAGTTGAGACAACTAAGGAGGAACATACCGAGGATGAAAAATCTTGGGTGGTGTATACGAGGATCGAGTGCCTACTCGGAGATCGACCTGAGATCGGGTTAGTATCAACTAAGGGTTCGGGAAGAAGACATTTCGAAGACCATGTTCAAAACTCGATATGGACATTATGAATTTCAAAGTTATGCCGTTTGGTTTGACTAACGCACCTGCTGCATTTATGTATCTCATGAATCGGGTGTGCAAACCATATTTGGATAAATTCGTGATTGTCCTTATTGACGATATTCTGATATACTCGAAAGATAAAGCAAGAGCATAAAGAACATTACAACTTAACCTTGGAGATGCTTAAGAAGGAATAGTTGTATGCCAAACTCTCTAAATGAGAAATTTGGATTCCTAAAGTACAATTCCTTGTTCACGAGATGGACAGTCAGGGTGTTCACATGGATCCCACCAAGATCGAATCCATTAAAGAAAGGGGCATCTCCTAAAACTGCAACGGAGATTCGTCACTTTTTAGATTTTGCTGGTTACTACCAAAGATTCATTGAGGGATTCCCAAAGATCGCCAAGTCAATAGCCAAGCTTACTCAAAGGAAGGTCAAGTTTGATTAGGGTGACAAAGAAGAAGCAGCTTTTCAGTCGATAAAACATAAGTTGGGACCGCGTATGGACGGAAAACTGTGTTTGAATAACAGGAGTTGGTTGCCTTACTATGGTGATCTAAGGATTCTGATTATGCATGAGTCTCACAAGTCAAAGTATTCCGTTCATCCGAATCCCGATAATATGTACCAAGACATGAAGTAATTATACTGGTGGCCTAACATGAGAGCCGACATTGCCACCCACGTTAGCAAGTGTTCGACCTGTTTAAAGGTGAAAGCGAAACACCAAAAGCAATTTGGCTGGTTGGTATAACCAGAGATTCCTCAATGGAAGTAGGACAATATCACCATGGATTTTGTCACCAAACTCCCAAAGACGCAAAGAGGAAACGATACCATTTGGGTGATTGTTGACCGACTTACTAAGTCTACAATCATTTTGCCGATGAGAGAAACATATGCCATGGAGAAATTGGCAAGAATGTACCTAAAGGAGGTAGTCACGAGACATGGGATACATGTCTTAATCATTTGTGATCGTGACCCTAGATTTGCATCAAATTTCTAGAGATCACTTCAGAAGGCTTTGGTCACTAGCTTAGATATGAGTACTGCATACCATTCGCAAACTAACGGACAAAGCGAGAGGGCTATCCAAAATCTCGAGGATATGCTACGTACTTATGTGATCGACTTTGGGAATGGTTGGGTTAAACATTTGCCACTAGTTGAGTTTTCTTACAACAATAGTAATCACGCCAGCATCAAGGGTATACAATTTGAACCACTTTACGATCGAAAGTATCGTTCACCTATTTGTTGGGCCAAGGTCGGAGACGCTTGACTCACCGGTCCAGAACTTATTCATGAAACAACCGAGAAGATTTTCCAAATTAAGCAAAGAATTTAAGCTGCTCGTGATCGCCAAAAGAGTTACGCCGATGTGAGGTGTAAGCCTCTAGAGTTTCAAGTTGGTGATCGAGTTATGTTAAAGGTATCATCTTGGAAGGGGGTCGTACGTTTTGGAAAACGAGGAAAGTTGAACCCGAGATATATTGGACCTTTCAAGGTGTTAGCCAAAGTGGGAACCATTGCTTATAGACTCGAACTACCTCAACAGTTAAGCAGGGTTCATAGCACGTTTCATGTATCAAATCTAAAGAAGTGTTTATCGGACGAGCCATTGGCAGTTCCGTTAGATGAAATACACATTGATGATAAACTCTGCTTCGTTGAAGAACTGGTGGAGATTTTGGATCGTGAAGTCAAGAGGTTAAAGCAAAGTCATATTCCCATCATCAAAGTTTGATGGAACTCCAAGAGAGGTCCTGAGTTCACGTGGGAACGCGAAGATCAGTTCCGGGAGAAGTATCCGCACCTCTTCACAAAAACCGTACCTTCGTCAAGTGTCACGACTTGAGCCTTGGGGACAAGGCTCTTCTAAAGGGTGGAGACTGTAACATTTCTCATTTTCAGGTTATTTACGACTTTAATTAATTCCATTATTTATTTTTAGAGTTTTACGCGTTCGCTTTTAATTATTAGTATAGTTAAATCGGGTAAACTAAAAATCAACGTTCAACGTAAACGGACACAAACTAAATTAAAGTTTACATCAAGCAAGGTGTTATATGATTTTTTGGAGTATAATTTATAACTTTTTCATAATTTATTTTTTTGTTGGTTACGTAAAACGCTTACGTTTTCGCAATTAATTTACATTGGACTTACCCGAAAGCACCTTTACATCTACCTCTAAAACAAATACCACTTTTTATACCCAATACCAAAATTAACTTATTTTATTTGATTATAACTCTTCAAACCCGGACCTAGTGTGTTTACACAAGAAATAATCACAAATACCCACTATCTTTTTATTATCATACTTTGTTATAAACCTTACAAGTACCATGGATGCATGTATCTGAAATTGGCCCATCTTTAGTACCTTTGCTTCCAATGTGAGCCCTTCCTATGCATGGGGGAATGAGGAGAGGTATTCCAAAGTCTTACAACATGTACCTAAACCACCTAAGCACACCCTTCTGGTTAGTCCTAGGTTGTTTTAACCTTCCAAGTTCCATAATTAGAAATGTCTTATGTTATCCCACTCTCACACTTCCCCCATTTGCAAGCAAATCAACAGCATAATACTTCTCCCCACACCATACAAACCCACGGTCTCAAAAATATAGGAGCTAGGGGTTTTCATATAATTTCTTTACAAGTTTCCAAGCATACACGCTCTAATTCTTAAGTCATTAAGGTTACCAAACATTTTTGCAAGCTTGGATTAGGGTTTAAACAAAGGTAATAAGAAAAACGATTATTTAGGGTTTTCTTGATTAGGTTTTTGATTTTGGAAGCTTGGTTAGGGTTTATATCTTGTATTCATCATCCTACTCATCTTCTATAAGGTCTATTTAAAGTATTCAATATTCATTTATTCATTATCTTTTATGTACATAATTGTTATATATGTTAGTCACCACCTAGATTCATTTTTGAGTTATATAAAGTGTTTAAGGGTTTGGTAAATTCAAATTTCATGTTATATATAGTAAAATAATACTTGAAATGAAGGAACATGCTTAGTAAGAATGTTAAATAAATTATATGAATGATTTACAAATTAAATAGTGTTGAAGGTTTATTTACAAACTTATGTATCAAGAGATCACAAGGACATAGAGTTCATTTGAACAAGTGTCATGGACATTTAGAGGACTTAATACATGTAAGATACACGGTATAATACTTGGTAAAATAATGGTGCAAGGTTCTTAAACAAAAGTGATTATAAAACTAACTTTATTAATTAAAAACCCTAAATAACTTTTGTATACCTACTGTTGGAAATCGTCTCCTAAACCATACATTTTATATTTTATAAAAATAGTACTCTTCACAAGGATCGTAAGCATGTAAAGAACTCGAAAAACGGAATTATAACGAACAAGTTACGAATTTTACAAGTTATATATAATTAACTATATAAAAAAAAAACAAGTTTTTTAATAAAAAAAATGCACTGGTTATCTTCGTGAACGTAATATTATGTTCACAGGGGTTTAAATATTTATAAATATGTATTTTTGATAAATTATCTTTAATCGGAAGACATACGGACATAAGACTCGAAAAAACGGAATTATAACGAACAAGTTACGAATTTTACAAGTTATATATAATTAACTATATAAAAACCGTTTTAAGCACTGTTGTGAACAGTAATTATTACTGTTCATCAGGGGTTTAAATTTTATAAATATGATATTTTGATAAATTATCTTAATACGGAAGACTAATGGAACATATAGGTAGATATAGTCATTACTACTGATAGCATATTAGTTACTCCTGGTAGAGTAATATTGTCATTAGTACTGGCAGTACAATAATGGTTACTACTTGTAATGTTATAGTTAGTCCGGGTAGTACAAATGTAATAGTTAGTTAGGATATGCATGTTTTACAAATGGTACATTAGTAAACGAAAATGATATTTTCTTTATGGATACAAGTACACACACTTTCATTTAACAAAGTACGAGTTAATTATTGTTTTAACTTTTAAAGAATTAATAAAAACTATTAGGTGGTGGTGTAACTATACGACATGTGATGTTTTAATTATATGAAATACATTATACTTATACGGCCTATAATTAATTAGGTTGCTTTCGGATTGCCAAGACGATCCACTTATTTGATTTAGATAATCAATCATTCACCTGCGGTGAGTTCATAGCCCCGCTTTTATACAATTATATTGTTTTACAACTTTGGGGTGAGAAACATGCATTGTTTTACGTTTGGACGCAAGCACTCTTTTAAACAAATTACGAGTTGGCCTAAGTAGCTAAACCCACTATTGCCCACTATCATGAACTGTCAATTGCTAGTTAGCGAGCGCGAATGTTATGAATAGATCTATTTGGGATTGACATCCCCGTTCGGGTGAGTAGCTCTCACTAGTTTTGGAGGTCCGAAACACGAATGTATACATGTCGGAACAATTTGGATGTTGCGGGTTTAAACATCTACACGGGCCCTTTTTTGCATTAAATTGCATACATAGATGTCGAGCTTCAGTGTCATGAGCTTAGCGCACTTCGTAACTACTTTTATGATATTGTATTCGTTACTTATCACAATTTTAGAAATCTTGCGGTCCTACTTTATACATTTACTAAACCTGTGAATTCACCAACTTTATGTTGACGTTTTAAAGCATGTTTTTCTCAGGTCAATAAGGTACAAGAAACAAGGATACATTGGTGGTCACCATTTTGGAGTCATTACATTAAAGATTTAGGTGCATTGCATTTTGGGAAAAAACTGTTATGTCTTAAAATCTTTACAATTTCATGGATGAACAATTTAAGCTTCAGGCTTTTGTAACAAGCAAGTTTATTAAATCCAATGTATCATTTTTAAACGACTCATTTAGAGGTCATTCTCATATCGTGTGCTATTGATCTATTAAGTAACACTCTTAGACCCATATTCCGCTGCGACCCATTTTGGGGGTGTTATAGAAGGTATTAAATCTTATACTTTCGACACTCTTCCCGACCATTTTAAATTTTTTGAAGTCCGACCCTGATGGTACAGGTCAA
>BQNB010133043.1:0-18529 GCA_026074375.1 Tanacetum coccineum
CATATTATTCTCACGTGTTTTTAGTAGATGCCGATTAGGGTTTCACCACTATAAAAAGAACCTACGGCTTAGGGAAATAAACAGATCAAAAGAAAACACAATTATCCTTGTTCGTTAATAGAAATCCATAGAATGATCTTTTAGTTTTTATCAGTCATGTTCTTCTTATTAGTTGTGTCTATATTCCGCGTAGACATTAGCTTTTCTAAGCAAGAGTCTCTCTTGTGTTTAGCTTGTGATTACATAGGCTATTCACCATCCTTAACAGGCAGTAAAGATCTATTTAGAGTGGGATCCAACAGGATATATCAATTTATAGGGGACGATATTAACGTCCCGAAACAAAAAACTTACCCAAAATAGAAAGTTACTAAAAATGGCAATTTTCGGATAAACGTCGGAACTTAACGAAAAACTCTATCATTTTTATTTAGTCATACTTTATTAAATTAACTAAAGCGCAAACACACATGGATGTCTTTCTCTTGAAAGCGTATCGTACAAGTTTCGGTTATCTTCCGTTTTCCTAAGACGCGTCGTTTATTTAGGTCGTGTGTAGGATCCTTCGGCTTTATTACTTCTCCATTGATTATTGATTCACCACTTGCTTAAGGTGAGTTCAAAGCCCCAAGTTTTTACCGATTTACAAATGCTTTATACTTTGGGTGAGAAACATTGTTGCTTTTAAAATTGGACACAAGTTCTTAACGTGAGTTTTACATGTTTATGTGTTGCCTAAGTTGCTTACAAACCACTATTGCCCGAACTATCATGAACCGTTAGTCACCTATGGCCAATTGGATTGGTTAAGTGAGCGCGAATGCGTAAATAGATCTATTGGGACTAATTACCCCTATCTGGTTTGGTTCTAAATTAGCTGCGAACAAACAGATATATGTCATGTCGATTGTGCGTTGTGGTGGTCTTTGGTTTGGGACACCAGTTAAGGGCAGGAATACTATGTGGCATGATATGATATGCCCTGTTTTATTAGCATCGGTGTCATGAGCTTAGCGTAACAGTAAATACTTTTTATGTGATGTTGTATCTGTTATAGTAGTCGCATGCGTTTTGAAATCTTGTGGTCCACTCTTGTATTAACTTAAACCTATGAATTCACCAACATTATGTTGACGTTTTAAACATGTTTTCTCAGGTGCTTAGCTTAGCTTGATTCTTGATGCTAAATGGAGTCTATGTGCTATATGACTTAGCCAATTTTAAGACTTATCTATTTATATACTCGTTGTCATTGTCAAACTTTATTATGTTTCCGCTACATTTAACTTTCTTATGACTGGTTGTAAAACTTAAATTTATTTTCTTTATGCAACGAGTACAACTATTTTTCAAACGTCCATGATTAGTGGCCGTTCTTTATTGCTTTGTGTTCGGATTGTTATGACATCACGCCCTCGGACACGTATTCCATCCAGGCCCCGTCTAGGGTATGACACAAACACACATGATCCTTTGGCATTAAGGGAAAACACTCAGACACCATTTCACCCAGATCAATCATCACTCATTACCTACCTACAACATCTACAACCCAACAACAACTTTGTCCACCAACCTTCATTCAACACGAACTAAATGCAATAACTAATGCAAAATCCTTAAGATATCTCAGATCATACAACTGCAATAGACATGGCATTTGCACTCATGGATAAGGCATTTACTCTAAACAATACCACTCTAACAAACAACAACTAAAGGAGTTCATCAAACCCTAGCAACATGCAGATTGCACAATCAGGTATGAATATGGATAAAGACAGACATATGCTAATGGTTGAAGATAATATTGGGAACCCGTTTAGACCGAATGTAGTGCGGAATGTCAGGAATCAGGTTGTTCAGAATGCGGTTCAGAATCCGGGTGTACAAAATGTAGGAAATTTCAAAGGGCTTAGTGTTGATCCAGGGATTGCAAATCAGTATGGGATTGGAAATGTTGTAACAACACGGGCTGAGGCTAATGGTAATGGTATCAATGGAAATTAGATAAGGTCTTACAACTATCAAGGAATGGATCATTATGCCAGCAACTGCATAGTAAAGCCAAGGAAACGGGATGTTGCTCATCTTCTGAAACAAATGCTGATTGCTTAAAAGGAAGAAGCATGGATTAAACTCACTTTTGAGGAATTTGATTTCATGGCTGCTATAGGTGCTTGTGAGGAGACTAAGAGAGAAAATGCGAACTGCACTTTAGAGAATAATTTGCAGCAAGCATCGACAACTGGTACTCAGTCTGACAAAGCTCCCGTCTATGACTCAGACAAATCAGCTGAGGTACATCTCTCTAAAACTTGTTATGATAATGATATATTCAATATGTTTACTCAAGAGGAGCAGTATACTGAGCTACTCGAGCCAATTCCTAAACCACACCAAGTACAACAGAATGATAGTAATGTTATTTCTGTGGTTTCTAGTATGGAACAAGGTGGGGGAACAGTAGAACAACATTCTGCACCTGTTGAGGAAACACGTGCGTACCATGAATCATTATTTCATAATATAGCTGCTAAAGTTGAGAAAGTCAACTCGGTCAATCGCAAGTTGAAAGCAACAAATGCTGAATTGACCACTGAGCTTGCTAGATATAAAAATCAAGAAAAGTGTTTTGAAATTAGTAAGAAAAATATGACAAACTTGAAAGGTGTATCACAGATGTTTAATCAGAGCACGTCTAACTAAAAAGATCAAACACTTCAACTTAAGTTCAGTAACAAATAACGGCTTTTGATGAGGAAAATTTCAATTTAAATAGAACAGCTTTCAAGAAAACGTCAACCGTTTCTTCTCGTTCAAGAAGGAAACCGAAAGGTTTTGACGTATTGAGTTCAAAATACGTGGAAGACAAGCTTCTTGAGTAAAACAAATTCAACTTGAGAATAAGATAAAGGAATTAGATAATATTTTGGTCAAAACGGGTCAATCGATTCAAACGATGCACATGCTTTCACCTAAGCCATACTTGTTTTATCACACAAAACAGAAAATGGCTTTGGGTTATAAAAATCCTTTTTATCTCAAGCAAGCTTAGCAATAACATAGAAGTAGTATAATGGCAAAGTTCTATTAGAAAAGCATGATCCTCATGCTGTGTATTATTCGGAAGAGACACTGGAACTTGCTCAAGAGAGTCGCTTAAAAATGAAACAATTAAAAAAGAAATAAAACCAACAAATTATACAAAGATTAATCATCTTTCGGGGGTTTTTGTTTCTCAAATGGCCATGTCACGTGAAGAGTTGTATTTTTTAAATACTTCCAAAACGGCCAATTTTTCTATATCAATTTCAATACCAAATGAAGAGTTTTCGGATGATACTACACAGTGTTTGCAACGAAATTTTTTAAATGAGTTAAAAGCACCATTGTGACTCTTCAACGTGTTGTCAAACAAAAAAAATTAGATATACACAATTGGTCGTCTTCTGTTCACCAAGAGATTCACAAAATTGTAAAAGATGAAATTTTCCTTATTGTTAACCAAGTTGATGCTAGAGTGAAAAATTTCAAAATAAAATTTCTAAAAGAAGCAGCCAAATTTGTTCGAGACTTCCAATCTCTTGCAAAAGAAGCTGATGAATCTCTTGCTAAACACAAGGACATTTGAAAAAGGGAACAATTGAGCTACTCTAGAGTAGTTGTTAGTCAGTGATATTAGGTCTATTGTGCAAAACAATTCTTGTTGGGAACATCAAATCTCCGAAACTGAGCTTGAACGTACGAAAGAATGTTTTGAAAATTGTATCATTAAAAAGAAGAATGAGTATGCTAAACTTTGGAATGATTGGTACAAAAATGTGAAGAATGCAATTATGACAAAATTTCATACGATAAAGCTTATAATGATGTGCAATAAAAGATACGAACGTTTTTTGCCGAAGCTCAGTTGGGAGATCAAAAGGGTAAAAGTAAGGATACTTCATGTGTATCAGATACCCTTGATCCTTTGCTTTAAAAACTTGAAAATGAGAACGTAGAATAAGAGTTTTAGGTTCAGAATTATGAAAAAGAAAACGCTCATCTTAAGACTGCATACAAGAACCTGTTTGACTCTATCAATGTGACACGGGCTCAAACTAAATTAATACTTGACTCTTTGCAAAACAAATTACATGACACGATTTATGAAAATGCTAAGCTAAGAGCCCAGTTATTCGATAAAGTTTTTGAACAAAAGGACACCACCAAAGGTACGAGTACGAATACTAAATTTGCAAATCAATCAATCAAGAGGAAACCGTCTTTAGAATCTTTAAGAAACACGTTTGTTGTAAGACAACCAAATGCATTTCAATCTGAACGTCCAAATTTTTCTAAAACTTAAGTTCCTCGAAAGGTCGATAAGACGAATGATTAGTCAAATCCAGTCACTTCAAACTCGGTACCTACCCCTAGAGAATCAAAGGTTGTAGAAAATTTTAAAGTGATTGCCCCTAGCATGTTTAGGATTAATCCATTTAAGAACTCTAGGGAAGAAAAATCTATGCCTAACAAGACTATTAAAGCAAGCGTTTGGACAAATCCGATCATTGTTTCACAACCTCATGTCATCACTAAGAAAGGTGTTAATTCTGACTCAAATGGTTTCTCTTTTACAGGAGCAGACATCACTACTAAGACCAGAAGGCCACATTCTAGGAGCAATATAAAGAATGATAGGGTCCCTTCCGTGTCTAAGAGTAGTCGCATCAAGAATAACAAAGTCGAAGTAGAAGAACCAAAACCCTAGAATTTACTGCGTTCTAAAAAACGAAACATATGATCCGAATGTAATAACATTAAGCTTGCTATTCGAAACGATAAATCTGAAATTGTTTGTGCTATGTGTAAGCAATGTTTAATTACTGCAAATCATGATCTTTGTGTGCTTAATTATGTGAATAACATGAATTCTCGTGATAATAAACATAAGGCAAATGTTTCTAATATTGCAAATTAAACGAAACATATGCCATAAGTCAATAAACCTAATAAGGTAGGGTTTAGTGAAAGACTTGCTTCACCTAAGCCTAGTAAACCTAGAATGTGCCTTAGGTGGTCACCCACTGGAAAGTTGTTTGACATTAAAGGAAATTTAATTGCATCTAGTGAATCAAATGGTGATAATACATGTACCCCTAACCCTCAGGAACCTATAATTAAACGGTTTCCAAATTCCACTTTTTCTCTTGTCGATGTTTAGTCAAATTGTTTAGTATACGTCAGACTCGGTTGTTCCACACAAGCATATTACCAGGAATCTAAGCTTCTCATCATTCTCTGGATAGTTTTGTGGGGATCGTCCGCTTTGGAAATGATCATGTTGCTGCAATTCTGGGTTTCGGTGATCTTCAATGGGGAAATATTTTGATCACCAGGGTTTACTTCGTTGAGGGCATGGGGCACAACCTGTTCTCGGTTGGGTAGTTTTGTGATTCAGATCAAGAGGTCGCTTTTAGAAGAAACCCATGCTTCGTCAGAAATCTCAAAGGAGTTGATTTGTTAAAAGAAAATCGTACAACAAACCTTTACAACATCAATCTTCATGATATGGCCTCTGGATCTCCAATTTGCCTCACGGCTCAGGCCACGTCTACCAAGTCATGGTTATGGCATCAATGGTTATCCCACCTCAACTTTGACACCATAAATGATCTTGCCAGAAACAATCTTGTCACCGGTCTCCCAAAGTTCAAATATCAGAAAGAACTCTTTGTCCCTCATGCGAGCAAGGAAAAAGCATCTTGGACTTAATTAAGTAACCCTTTTTTTGTTTTAAAAAAAACCCCAAAAACCCCTTCCCCCCCTCCCGTGACAATTCAAACTTGGACCTTTAATCATCTTGGACTATTACTTAGACTTAACAAACACTTAATTCAACAACAATAAACCCTAACATCAAACAATCATCAATTCACGTCCTTCTGACTTGTAAAAACCGTAAAAGTTATTCTTTTGCTTTTTTTAGTCAAGATTTGTAAAAATCCCGTGCTAAACCATCAAGGACTAATTACACTTAAGACTATTAATCAAGCAAATCATAATCACTAAAACGATCCTAACTTATCATTTCACATCACTCTTGCAATGTCGACTCAACAAGACATTTATTATTGTTTTAATGTCGGTGTTTAGGTTATAAATAAATTGTGTATAAAGATTATGATCAGTATAGGCTATTCTGGATGGTGATCTAAATTACCAAACCATCTATTGGTTCCAAGTCTCTTACAGGATTTTTGGCACTGTTAGATATTTAAGGTTCGGTTGTTTAGGAAGTGTTTCATCAGAGGTGGTGTGGTCATGGTTTCATAGCTTTTAGTAATCACTTTAAACATTCATAATTAGCGCATTCATATTTTTCTTAGTGGTACCTTAATTACCCATGATCTATCATGCTTTTTTATTCATTTTTCTTTTCAATTTCACGATTTGTCAAGCTTATTACTAAACACTATTGCGATTGATTAATACATTTGCATATCAAACATTAGGTATTATGTTTTCATCTTTAGGCATATTAGTGACTAATAGTGTTGTTTATAATTTTTTTATTGTTATTTAACAGTCAACAAACCCAACCACACACCAACATCATTAATATATTGGTCAATTATTATATTAACTTTTTATTTCTGAAAAATGCAGCCGTTCCTAAAAACCGTCCTCCTTCATATTACCAAAGAAACTATTTACCCCTGGTCATCACGTCTTCTCCGTTATGCAAAAAGTAGACCAAATAGAAAGTTAATCAGCAATTTTATTATAAATGGCCCTTATGTTTGACGAATGATTCCTGAAACCCGATGATGCAGCCCGTGCAGTTCCTGTTCCTGAAATGTTTCATGAACAAACTTAACGATGAACTCACCTAATCAGTAATTAAACAGATGAAAGCTGATGATCAAGCAATTTAGACCATTCTTCTCGATCTTCCTGAAGACATCTATGTCGCTGTTGATAGTTATGAAACTGCTCAGGAAATCTGGTTACATGTCCAGCAAATGATGAAAGATTCTGACATTGGAATTCAAGAGAAAAAGGCTAAGTTGTTTAACGAATGAGAAAGGTTTACTTCCACTGATGGGGAATCGATTGAGTCTTACTATCATCGTTTCTCAAAGTTGATGAATGACTTCAAGAGAAACAAACACTTTCTAGAAAAGACTGCCAGTAATCTTCAAGTTTCTAACAGCAGTACAACCAAAAAAGGAGGTCGACATGTTACCATTGTTCATCAAACAAAAGACTTGCACACAACATATTACACTCAATTGTATAATTTCCCCCCCCCCCCCCCTTAAATACAATCAAAAAGAGGTAGATGATCTAAGAGCAGAACGACTTGCAAAAATACAAAACCCTTTAGATGTTTATAGGAAAGCAGGTAAATCATATATTTGAGAGGTTTGGTTTGGTTTTAGCTATTAAACTAAATAATAAACTAAGCTACTGGTGATAACAATATAATAAAAGATTGTGTTCATTTAATCATGTATTACTCCCTAGATTTCTTCTCCTAGTGTTGTTGCTTTGTCACACTTGCGATGATCTATGTAATTATTTCTTAAGTCATGAACGAATTATACGAATCCGTCGTCTATTTAATATTCCGTTAAGGCAACGCACAAGTAAGGTAGTATGAAGACTATTACAAGGCCCCTAAGAGTATATTAAATGCATTTGAAATATATTAAGAGTGGATCAACCATATAAGGGGCAAGGTAGTATGAATACTGTCACCCTATGGTATCATTTCTACACAATCAAGTTTTCCTAGACATATCAACAGTGATATAGACAAAAGCTGGTTTTCTAAGACCTAACATGCATATTCATCATAAGAAGCAACACCACTAAGATCTACATCCAAGGTCTCATACAATCATAAATAAACACAATAGAAGGTTTAGCCAAGCATGTTAAAGATAAAGCAAGAACATGTAAGAATCACACAACAAGACATATTAAATGATTAAGGTAGTCTTACTTGATTAAAACATGAATTGAAAGAAGTACAATAGGGTTTTGAGGCCCTAAAATCGTCCCTAATAGCTTCTAAACGAACTAGGGTTCGTCCCTTTCTTTTACTCTAAAGTTACACCCTTAAAACCTTAAAAACGGATTTGTATATATAGGAAAATTGATGTGACGGCGTCGCGTTTCAATCGTGACACCGTCGTGAAAGTGAATATTCTAAATAATGGGATGGGTTGTGCATTCTGACGCCATCTTGAGATCTTGTGACGCCGTCTTGGTATGACATGTGACAGCGTCACATGTAATCTGTGACGCCGTCTCCACCTGCTGAGAACATAATCTTAAGAGATGTTGGTGTAGGCCCGTAGTCTTGTTCGTTTTTTCTCCAAATGAGCCCAAGTCACGTGTATTTCCTCCAAATGCCTTCTAAATGCTGAATACCTGAAAAGGAATGATTAAGTGCCTATTTTGGGCATAAATGCACGATTTAGGGGGTTAAATGACCCCGAAAAAGTGTATAAAATGACACCTCATCACTAGATATAAAAATTAAGTAAAGTGTTTTGAAATTAGTCAAGAAAAATATGACAAACTTGAAAGGTGTTATCAAAAGTCTGTTTATCAAGAGCAATGTCTTACTAAAAAGATAAATGCACTTCATTTAAGTTCAGGTAAACAAATAACGACTTTGAATGAGAAAATTTCAAATTTAAATAACTAGCTTTCAAAGGAAAAGTCAACTGTTTCTTATCTTCAAGAAGAAAAGAAAAGGTTGAAGTCTGATTTTAAAATACAGGAAGACGAGTTTCTTGATAAACAAATTCAACTTGAGAATAAGATAAAGGAATTAGATAATATTTTGGTTAAAATAGATCAATTGATTCAAACGATGCACATGCTTTTACCTAAGCCAGACTCGTTTTACCACACCGAAAAGAAAATGGCTTTGGGTTATTAAAATCCTTTTTATCTTAAGCAAGCTCAGCAGAAACAATAGAGTTTGTATAATGGCAAAGTTCTATTAGAAAAGCATGATCCTCCTACTGTGTATGATTCGGAGGAGACACTGGAACTTGCTCAAGAGAGTCGCTTAAAAATGAAACAATTAAACAAAGAAATAAAACCAGCAAATTATACAAAGATTAATCATCTTTCGGGGGTTTTTGTTTCTCAAACGGCCAAGTCACGTGAAGAGTTGTATTTTTCAAATACTTCCAAAACGGCCAATGTTTCTAACTCAATTTTAATACCAAATGAAGAGTTTTCGGATGATACTACACCAAGTGTTGCACGAAAATTTATAAATGAGGTAAAAAGCACCATTGTGACTCTTCAACGTGTTGTCAAACAAAAAATGACTTTAGATATACACAATCAGTTGTCTTCTGCTCACCAAGAGATTTACAAAATTGTAAAAGATGAAATTTTCCCTATCGTTAACCAAGTTGACGCTAGAGTGCAAAATTTCAAAATACAATTTTTGAAAGAAGCAGCCAAATTTGTTTGAGACTTCCAATATCTTGCAAAAGAAGCTGATGAATCTCTTGCTAAGCACAAGGCATTGGAATTGGAAATCGAGCGTCTCTTGAGAGCAGTTGCTAGTCAGGATATTATGTCTATTGTGCAAAATAATTCTGTTGTAGATACATCAAACCTCCAAACTGAGCTTGAACGTACGAAAGAATGTTTTGAAAATTGTATCATTAAAAAGGAGAATGAGTATGCTAAACTTTGGAATGATTGGTACAAAAAAAGTGAAGAATTCAAATATGACAACATTTCGTACGATAAAGCTTATAATGACATGCAACAAAAAATCAAACGGTTGCAAGCTTAGTTAGGAGATCAAAAGGGTAAAAGTAAGGATACTCAATGTGTATCAGATACCCTTGATCCTTTGCCTCAGATTCTTGAAAATAAGAATGTAGAATTAGAGTTTTAGGTTCAGAATTATGAAAAAGAAAATGATCACCTTAAGACTGCATACAAGAACCTGTTTGACTCTATCAATGTGACACGTGCTCAAACCAAAATGATAATTGACTCTTTGCAAAACAAATTACATGACATAATTTATGAAAATACTAAGCTAAGAGCCTAGTTATTCGATAAGGTTCTGAACGAAAGGACACCACTAAAGGTACGAGTGTGAATACTCATATTTGCAAGCAATCAATTTTGGGAAAACCACCTTCTTCTTCTGGATCAAAACTCTACTCCGTAACTCCGTTTCCAAAATATAAGGGTTTTCCCAAGATCGATGAGTCATATTCTTTGTCAAAACCAGTCACTTCAAATTTGGTACCCACCCCTACTGAATCAAAAGTTGTGAAAAATGATAACGTGATTTTCCTAGGAATCTTTAGGATGAATCCTTTTAAAGCTTTTAGGGTAGACAACTTTGTGCCTAACAAACATGTAAAAGCAAGCGTTAGGACAAAATCGATCACCGTTTCACAACCTTATGTCATCACTAAGAACGATGTAAATTCCAAAACAAATGGTTTCTCTCCTAAAGACGTTAAAAGCATTACTAGGACCAGAAGACCATTGCCTAGGAACAATCCTAAGAATGATAAGGTCCCTTCTAGGTCTAAAAGTAGTTGTCTCTCTAATAACTTAGATAAAATAGAAGAAAACCATAGGAATTTACAGTCTTCTTCGAATCAGAAACATATGTCATCTAAATGTAATAACATTAAGCTTGCTATTTGGAATGCTAAATCTGAAGTTGTTTGTGTTATGTGTAAGCAATGTTTAATATTTATTAATCATGATGTCTGTGTGCTCAACTATGTAAATGACATGAAAATTCTCGTGCTCTTAATAAGAATGCAAAAGTTTTAAATGTTGAAAATCAAAAGAAACATAAGCCAAAAGTCAAGCTACCTAAAAAGGTAGGGTCCAAAGAAAGAATTGCTTCACCTAAGCCTAGTACACCTAGATCTTGCCTTAGGTGGTCACCAACTGGAAGAATTTTTGACCTTAAAGGAAAAATAATTGCAACCAGTAAATCTGTGTGTCACTCTAAGTGCTCTGAAGGTGATAATGCATGTACTTCTAACCCTCAGGAACCGATCAGCAAATGGTTTCCAAATTTAACTTTATCTATAACAGGTTGTCAAAATTGGTTTGATACTCTACTAATTCCATTGCTTTTCGAGTATAAACCGAAGGACAAATAAAACCATGGAGTCATTGAATATGACACTTGATGAGCTTTCAACAATGGCTTGTGTACACTTTAGTGCATAACCCGAGCTTCAAATAAAAGGGAAGTGTATGCTTCAGTGCGCTTTACCTTCAAAATAAGAGAAATCTTCTTGTTTTGAAAACCGTTGAACATCATTTTTCAAGAATTTTTCAAAAGGATTTTCAAAATTCAGTGTTCAACATTCCCTCCTCATGTCGCTTTCAAAATTCGAATCATTCTTTATAAGTGGATAAATTTTTGAGGGGGAGCTTTTTGAAAACCAAGTTTTAATGCTTTTAGACACATCCTCTCATACTTTCTTTTGTGTGTCTAAAACATTACTCAACTGTAAATATATATCAGAAAAGAAAAATATAAAATTATAAAAACTATAAAAGCAAAATATAAAATCAAAAAATTTCAAAAATACCAAAAATAATCTTCTCCGACATGTCTCTCGACAATCAATAACATTTGCGCACCTAGAAATGTTAATTAATATTAACACATGTGAATAAATGAAGTTCGAGCGAGAGTTTTAAATGCTTTCAAAACATGTCTCTTCAAATTTTTTATCTACGACGTCTGAGTAAATGTCAGCTTAGGACTCGGTCTCTAAATAAAGGAAAATGTTCATTTATGGATCTTTATGGTAATACTCAAACACCGACCACCTATTGTTTCTTAAGGAGTTATAAGGCGGTTAATGTTAGGTATCTTTGTTCCATGATCCAACCAGAACCGGAGGGATCTACCCAGGAACACTCCATTGGATAGAGTAGAAGTCCTAGGTATGATTAAAAAAAGAGTAAAGTGAGAATGTTAATAATGCCGACTGAGGCAGAGCTAGCACTGGAACAATCCTAACAAGGTGTCAGTTATGAAGTCTCGATAAGCATTGAAGGGGTTGAATAATAAAAAAGAATTGTAAGGATAAAGGGTGTAAAGAAAAAAGCCCTTCATACAACCTTAGGCAGAAACCGGGTCAATGAATAATCTATCGATAATCACAAATATGATTCTGGTATTGAAGAGAAGTCATCATGGACCCAATGATGCAATGCACAACCCTCCCTAGCCACTCAAGATCTCTTAAAAGACACTTGTTTCATTTCTCACGGAGATCAACACGTTTCTATCGACTTTCTCACTCAGAGATCGTAGATATTAAAAAGGTGGCAGTCCGCTCCAGCCTCCGATTACCAAATAACAAATGTACACTTATATAGTCTAGAGCCGTCGAGACCAATCAAAATCTCATTACAAAAAATTCCATGACGAACACTTGCTGAACATCATCAAGTTCAAAAGCTGTTATCAAGAGTCCTACGCATTATCCATGTGATAATTGCCAGAACATTAGAGTGATACTCTTTAGTATTCATAGTGATGATGGAAATCCTTTGTTGAGATTAAAAGACTTCATGAAGATCTTAGAGTTACTGCTGCTCAGGTGTGTGTTAGTACTGCTAAGTATAAATTAATGCTATTAGTAATCTTTATAAAAATATGCTAAGTAGTTAGTACTGCTAGTGTAAGTTACTACTGCTAGTTTATATTAGCACTGTTAATTACTACTGCTAGTAATGTTAGTACTGCTGGAGTAAAGATAGTACTGCTAGAGTAAAGTTAGTACTGCTAGTGTAACTTAATACTGCTGATGAAGAATAAAAAAAAATATTCTAAGTAGTTAATGCTGCTTGTACTCAGTTAGTACTGCTGGTACAAAGTTACAACTGCTCAAGGATTAAGACTGCTAAAAAGATAAATATTGATTGGTGATCAAGAATACTTACATGATAAGTATGAGTTATCTATAGAAAGAATCTTAGTGAATATTCTAAATTTTTGTAATATATTGTAAATCAACTAGGACTCTTTAGTGTATAAAAGGAGGTCCTAGGGCATATAGATAGATATCATCTTTTTCATTATTCTGTCAATCTATTTGTAGCTTCAAGGTTTTGTAATCCCTAACACTATTAAGAGTGTTCGTATTATATTGAGGCTAAAAGTTTAGTAAACTGTTTGTTATTAATCTTGTTAATTACGGTTTCATTAAAATTCTTCTTAGTATCATTGACTAGATTCCACATAGTCTTTGATATTCACAATCAAAGTTTCTATCATAGTTGTTTTGAATTTATTCAATACAACTTAGCCTTACATAAGCTAAGGAATTCAAGATCCATTCAAATGGGATCAACAAGTGGTATCAGAGCTTATGAGAAGATTTGAATAAGAAGAAACTTTACTACACACAAGATCCACTTTTTCAAAAAGCAATGGATTCTCAAACTACTCAAACCATCAAGCTACCCATATTCCTACCTGGTGAGTATGATCTCTAGAAGATGAGGATGGAGTAGTACCTATAGTGCATTGATTACACTCTATGGGAGATCATAGAAAATGGTAATGCACCCATAGTAACAAAAACTATTGATGGTAAGGAGACTGTTATCCCTCCTACAAGTGTTGAAAAGAAGGCACAAAGAAGGGCAGAGTTAAAGGCAAGAAGCACTCTGTTGATGGCCTTTCTAGACTAATGACACAATTAAAATTCCAACTCATAATAAGGATGCTAAGACACTGATCAGGCTATGAAAACAGTTTGGGCTAATACTACTACACAAGAAAACTCAGAAAAATCTTCTGAAGCAGCAGTAAAAACTTTGTTGCACCAGCGCAGAAAGTGATTAGCCAAAACCATGAAAGGCTCAAAGCTAATTAGTCAACTAGAGATGCATGGTGAATTCATCACTCAAGAAGATATCAATCAGAAGTTCTTGAGAAGTTTGTCACAAGAATGGACTATGCATACTATTGTGTGGAGGAACAAACCAGAAATTGAGACATTCAATTTAGATGACCTCTTTAACAACCTGAAGGCTTATGAATCAAACCACAAACTCATACAATGTAGCCTTTTTGTCCTCAAGCATCACTAACAGTGCAACTAGAATAATTTAACTGCTTAGGGTATTAATACTACTAGCACTCAGGGTGCTGCTGATAGCTCAACAACTGTTGAAAATTTGAGTGATGCTGTGATTTGTTCCTTCTTTGCTAGCCAACCAAGTACTCCACAGCTTGATCATAAGATCTACAACAATCCATCCTAATGAATCTAGAAGAGAATGGACTTGATGGAAATTGCGATGCTGACTTGACAAAAAGAATCTTGAGAACTGAAGGAAGCTGGCATATGGACAACAAAGAAAGAATTGGGTTTGACAAGTCCAAGGTAGAGTGCTTCAACTGCCATAAGAGAGGACACTTTGCAAGGGAGTGCATGACACTCAGGAATCAAGACAGCAGGAACAAGGAGCCTACAAGAAGGACTGTGCTAGTTGAAGAAACTAATTCAAATGCCTTAGTGTCTTAGTGTGATGGCTTTGGCTATGATTGGAGTGACCAAGCAGAAGAAGGTCCAACCAATTTCGCTCTCTATGCTATTGCTTCAACAAGTTCTAGTCTCTATAAACTCTGAGGTATCGTAAGACTCAGAATTGTTGATTCATCGAGAGGTGTGTGAGGTAATTGTCAAGAGATCTTAAAAGAACAAAGAAGAACGCAATTACTTTTAAAGACATAAGAACATCTAGGAGAGAAGTGTTTGTTTCTGAGCAAAAAAACGTTTAGAATCTGTAGAAGCTGTAGACTGTGAGTCCTTAAGTAAACAGAAGAGAATCTGTGTCTTGTGAGGAAGATATACTAAACTTCAGTAACGACAGAGATATCTATTTTAACTATCTAGATAGACACTATTACAGAATATATAAAGAAGTGTAGAATTGGCTACAACAGAAAATAGTCGTGAGGTTTCTTACAGTTCAAAATTTTGAAAATTCATCAAAAAGCCTAAGTAAACTTCTAGACAGACAGATAATGGATAAGTGTAACACAGGATTAGGGTATAATGCTATCTCACCTCCCTATACTAGGAATTTTATGCCACCAAAATCTGATTTGGTTTATCCTAGTCTAGATGGTTTTGTTGATGTAAATAAGTCTGTTAGTGAATATGTAGTTGAAAAGCCTACTGTTAAGACTAATGAACCTAAGACTGCTAGGAAAAAAAATGAAGCCCCAATTATTGAGGATTGGGTATTTGATAGTGATAAAGAAAATGTACCTAAGGTTAAAACAGTTGAGATGTTTAATAAATCTAGTTTTGCTAAGATAGACTTTGTTAAGTCTACTGAGTAAGTAAAATCTCCTAGGAAAACATCAGTTGATAAAAATAGACAAAACACACCTAGTCCTAGAGGGAACAAGAAAAACTGAAACCAACAGATGTCTCAAAATTAAGGAGAGATTTTAAGATGGTCAACAAAGCTTGTCATGTGTGTGATAGTTTTGATCATTTGAAGAATGATTGCAATAACTGGTATAATAATGGAAGATTTGCAAAACCAGTTTAGACCAATGTTCAAAGGGTGAACAAACAGAATTTCTCTAAATTAACTCACCCATGTTAAAAAAGGAACATGGTTCCAAGAACAGTCTTAAATAGGCCTGGCCCAATTTCAGTTAATACTGCTAGACCAGTTAATACTGTTCAACCAAGAACAGCAGTGAATAATGCAGGACCCATGAAAAATGTTATTAATGCATATTCAACTACTAGAAGGCCTTTTAACAAAACAACAGCATCTAATAACAGTAATTTCACTAAAAAGGTTAATACTGTTAAAGGAACAAGGGTTAATACTGCTAGGTCAAAAGTGGTTATTAGTGCTGTTAAGGGAAACAAGGGAAATGTTGTTAAGGCCTCAGCATGTTAGGTTTGGAGAACAAAGCACAAAGTTTTAGACCATGTCTCCAGAAACAATGGTGCATCAATGTCCTTTAAAAGATTTGACTATATTGATGCACAAGGCAGATCCAAGTCAGTAATGGCTTGGATCCCCAAAAGAAACTAATTTTCCTACCATTATGTGCAGGGCAATCCACAACAAGATTTGAGGGATAAAGGAGTGATTAACAGTGGATGCTCTAGGCACATGACAGGAAACATATCATATCTTACAGATTATGAAGAAATTGATGGAGGATTTGTTGCCTTTGGAGGTAATTCCAAAGGAGGGAAATTTACTAGAAAAGGTAAAATAAGAACTAGTAAATTAGATTTTGAAGATGTGTATTTTGTAAAGAAACTAAAGTTTAACCTCTTCAGTGTCTCACAAATGTGTGACAAGAAGAATAGTGTTTTTTTACTGATACTGAATGTGTTGTTCTGTCTCCATACTCTAAGTTAACTGATGAAAGTCATGTTTTGCTTAAAGTTCCTAGAAAGGATAACATGTATAGTGTTGATTTAAAAAATGTTGTTCCTCAAGGAGGTCTCACTTGTCTTTTTGAAAAAGCCACACCAGATGAATCTAATCTTTGGCATAGGAGGCTTGGACATGTAAATTTCAAAACAATGAATAAACTAGTAAGGGGAAACCTTGTAAGAGGTTTACCTTCAAATTTTTTTGAAATTAATCAAACATGTGTTGCTTATCAGAAGGGAAAGCAAAACAGAGCTTCTTGTAAGACCAAAACAGTCAGTTCAATCAGCCAACCATTATAAATGTTACACATGGATTTGTTTGGCCCAACATTTGTAAAGAGTTTAATGAAAACGATGTACTGCCTAGTTGTCATAGATGATTTTAGTAGGTTTAGTTGGGTTTTCTTTTTAGCCACTATGGATGAAACTTCTGAAATCCTTAAAACATTTATAACAGGCATAAAAAATCTAATAGACCTTAAGGTGAAAGCGATTAGATGTGATAATAGGATTGAATTCAATAATAAGGTCATGAATCAGTTCTGTGAAATAAAGGGTATTAAGAGGGAATTTAGTGTTGCTAGGACTCCACAACAAAATGGAGTAGCAGAAAGGAAAAAATAGGACACTAATAGAGACTGCTAGGACTATGCTAGCTGATTCAAAATTACCAATAACTTTCTGGGCTGAAGCGGTTAGTACTGCTTGTTATGTCCAAAATATGGTGTTAGTTATCAAGCCTCAAAACAAGACCTCTTATGAACTTTTTCTAGGTAGAAAACCTGCCTTAAGCTTCATGAGACCATTTGGGTGTCTTGTTACAATCCTTAATACCATAGATCACCTAGGTAAATTTGATGGAAAGGCTGATGAAGGGTTCTTTGTAGGATACTCTACCAATAGCAAAGCATTCAGAGTATTCAACAATAGAACTAGGACAGTAGAAGAAAACATGCATGTATAATTTAGTGAGAATACATCTAATAATGCAGGAAGTGGACCTAATTGGCTTTTCGATATAGATGCACTAACAAAATCTATGAACTATAAGCCAGTTGTTGTAGGGAATCAATCTAATGGTAGTGCAGGTACAAAAACATGTGATAATACAGGTAAAGCTAAAGTGGAGACAGTACCTAGCAAAGATTACATACTGCTACCATTATGAACTCAAGATACACCATACTGCTACCATACTGCTACCATTATGAAGTCAAGATCCACCATACTGCTACCATTGTAGGGAATCAATCTAATGGTAGTGCAGGTACAAAAGCATGTGATAATACAGGTAAAATTAAAGTGGAGACAGTACCTAGCAAAGATTACATACTGCTACCATTATGAACTCAAGATCCACCATTCTCTTCTAGTTCAAAGGATTCTCCTGATGATGGATTCAAACCATCAGGAGAGGAGGAAAAGAATGATACTAAAGATCCAGGGAATAAAGATAGTGAGGTTCCAAGTACAGAGGAGCCAAGAGTTAATCAAGAGAAGGATGCAAATGTCAATAGCACTAACAATATTAATATTGTTAGTCTAATTGTCAATGCTGCTGGCATAGAGGATAATGTTGTTAATAAGAATATAGTCTATGGATGTGCTGATGATCCAAATATGCCTGATTTGGAAGAAATTGTCTATTCAGATGATGAAGATGTTGGTGCAGAGGCTGACATAAATAATTTAGATGCATGTATGCTTGTTAGTCCTATTCCAACTACAAGAATACACAAAGATCATCCAGTTGAACAAATTATTGGAGACTTGAATTCAGCATCTCAAATAAGAAGAATGACAAAGAATTTGGAGGAATATGGGTTTGTTAGTACTACTCTTAAACAAAGAACAAGCCATAAAGACCTCCAAAATTGCTTTTTATCACAAGAAGAACCCAAAAAGGTAGTTCAAGCACTGAAGGATCCAATTTGGATAGAAGCTATGCATGAAGAGCTTCTACAATTCAAATTACAAGAAGTTTGGACTTTGGTAGAGTTACCTAATGGGAAAAGAGGTATAGGAACTAAATGGGTCTTCAGGAATAAAAAGGATGAAAGAGGTATTGT
>BQNB010133044.1:0-18529 GCA_026074375.1 Tanacetum coccineum
TTTATTGGTGTGTAGCTAGATGTAATAGAACTTTGAATTGGGTTAGTTGGCTTCAACAACCTTTTTTGATTCCTTTGTAATTTTCTAGCTCCTTGCTAGTGGTTATAATAAAGTCACCGTTCAAAAAAAAATCGAGGTTGTTCGAGGTTGATGATCTTCGTAATACTTGAAGTTTATGCATTGTAGTTTTCCCTATTTTGTATCTTGTGTTATGATTGACCATTATGTTGCGCTCCCGAGTTTCTGCCATTGTGGGGGTGTGGCATTTAGTGATTTACGTCGCGTGCAAACTTATATTTGTTGTTGAAGCAGACTTAAGACGTCGAGAGATGTTGACGATGAATGCATTGATGATTTGTGATTACAAGTAACTTGGGCACTTTACGTTATGTGTTATAAGTTACATGTTTGTCATCACCAAAACATGAAGAGAATGTATAGATTAAATATCGTAATATTTCTACCAACAAGCAGCACTATAGGTGCTTTCTTAAAACTCCATTTTGTGCCCGTATAAACGCAAAAATCACGTTTTCATTTGTCGTTGCCAAACACTAAAACTAACTTATTTGCGATTTCGAAACATGATAATCAAATAATTTACTACAAATCGCACACTCAAACATCCTCTTAGAAATATATGCCAAAAACATAGGCTCATAAGTATAATCAATGTAGTTAAAAAAAGGCTTACAAGGCGCTTAGGCATTAATTAGCCACAAACCTTTTTGATTTATGTAGATCACTCAAATAAAACAGTCAACGATGGTCAATGGCTATCAACGGTGATCAAACTTTTCGAAAACCTGCAAATCTTACCAGAAATACCCAAACTCGTCGTAACCATGTTTGAATCACTTATAGGTGATGTTTATATCTATCACAATTTATTTTTTAAGATAAATATTGCCGGAAATACCCAGTACTTGCTGAAAATATCCAAAAACTTGTCGGAGTTGCCAATCCGACTAATCAACGATTAATACCGCCTACATTGATTACAAGCTACAAGGGATCGATCGCCCGACTACCCATTAATGATTTTTGCAACATTGAGTATAACAACAAGCTTAGACAAACATGATCTAAGATTGCTTATTCAGGTGCTGATTAATTCTTTATTGGTTTAAAATCCACTAGGTATGCGTTTGGTTTGAAAATGGTCACAAGATACTTTCATTAAACTGCGTCCGTTTATGTATAAAAAGGATGACCCTCGTGAACAAACTGATCACGGAAGAAGACGTCCTTTTTATTTATTAGGGTTAATACAGACAAAAGTCACTGTACTTCGTTTTATTGTTCAATGGCCACACTACTATTTTATATGGTTTTTTAATCACTCTACTATCAAACTTGTTAATAAAGTCATTGTACTATCAAAATTTGCTAACTAAGTCATCGTACTTTGCATTTTTCTTCAATTGAGCAACTGAACTATTTCTATACCATAACACTTCAAAACCATGTTTTTGGTATTATATTACGAGTTTATCATTTGGTAATGTTGGCATATAGTCTGGAATGGGCTAGACCCAATAGACCGAACCCGATAAAAGGGTGTCCCACATCATACATAACCCTAATCCATACACTAAATATATAAGGGTATGATCATCCTACCTACACAGGTTATTCTCTACCACCTCTTTATATAACATGCTTATACTATTCTGACTTGACCGTCGGAGGGTGGATCCCGGGCTCCGGCCTCGGGTCCCCTTCTAACCGGTTCTTCTTTGTTGGCAGCACTGTTCAAGGCCCGGAAAGACGACGAACGGCACCAGGAGAGTCGTCAGGACTGGCCCGACCAAATTATGTTTCAACAAGTTGGCGCCATCCGTGGGACCACGAATAAACTATGTTTCATGTTCTCATGAAAAGCAAAAATCAGTTTCGAAAGTCGGTAACTCTTAAACCTTCGTATTTTTGGTTTTCGCTCCCGCTATTATGCATTCTGTCATATGTAAAAACTTGATTTGATAAGATATTTTACATATCTTTTATAATTGGTAACAAGATATTACCAATATTTTTTAAATTGGTAACAAGATAATACCATATCTTTTTAATTGGTAACAAGATATTACCAATATTTTTTAATTTGATAAAAAGATTTTATCAATATCTTTTTCCTTATTTCATATCCGGCCTGGAGTACGAACTTTCGTTGCCGTAAATCGATCGATAGCCATATATTCGCATTACCCGACCACGGAAGTACGTCTTCCGTCGGTCGTAAGTCGAATGCCATATTCGCATTACCCAGCCACAGAAGTACGTCTTTCGTCGGCCGTAAGTTGAAGATAGATATGGCCGCGTATGGTTGGAAAGTGCGAACGTCTCCGCGACGGTTAGAGTAATCCTTTTAGTCTAGTAACCGCGGCTACGACCACGCTTACTAGACTGGAGGGACATGTTGGCGTATAGTCTGGAATGGGCCAGACCCAATAGGCTGAACCTGATTAAAGGGTGGCTCACATCATACGTAACCCTAATCCATACACTATATATACAAGGGTAGGATCATCCTACCTATAGAGACCTACACAGGTTATTCTCTACCACCTCTTTATATAACATGCTTATACTATTCTGACTTGACCGTCAGAGGGTGGATCCCGGGCTCCGGCCTCGGGTCCCCTTCTAACCATTCTTCTTGTTGGCACACTTATTCAAGGCCCAAAAACACGAAACGCACCCAGGAAAGTCGTCAACTGACCCACCAAAATTAGTGCTTCAGACAGTTTTTTTAAAGTTTTTGACTAATACACTTTTATAGTTTAAAGAATTTACGTGATTGGTTAGTCAAACCCGATAGTCAAAAATATAAGTCAATGGTCATTACCATTAAAAATACGCACTTTATACAAACATACCCAACAAAATATCCCCCCCCCCCCACACACACACTTAAATACAAAAAAGAAATGAATGGTGAGGGTGGCCGCTACTCACTCTTCTTTTTCCTTGAGTCACGTGTGAATGAAATGGTTTCAATGGATGTGACGCGTGATGTGTGGAGGTGAGGGTGACCTCACCCTCCATTGCATTTAAGGGTGTTAATCGGGTCAGGTTGGTTGAGTTTGGGTCAATTCGGGTCGGGTCAAGGCTGAAAATACTATATCCGTACCTGACTCTATCTGAATTCGGGTTAGTCGGGTTCGAGTCTATCTGAATATGAGTAAAATAGTACTAACAAAATTGTCTAATTGTACTAGTTTAAATAGATAATTTATGAAAATTATATTTTCTAAAAAAATACCCTTTATTCGGATTAATCGAGTCGACTTTAACCTGAGTTAATCAAGCATTTTTAACCCGATACCCGATGTTATTTAATATTCGGGTTACTCAAGTTCAATTATTCGGGTAAGATCTTTTGACACCATTAGTGGAGTAGTTAAAATCAAAAATTGTCACAATTGAAATAAACACTCGTGTATAACGCCATGCAACACCGTTGGCCGTGTTGTCCAGCGTTACTATATACACCCACCAACGATCCGCACCGAAGCACACGCGTGTCCAATGGCGTTGGGTCGGCATTTGGCCCGGCCCAACGCCGCGTATGATGTGGTTTTTTTTTAAAAAAAAAATTCATTTTAAATCACCAACCATTAACCCCGTGAGGTGTTACCATAATTGAATAGCTAAAGGTGACCATTCTTAAAGGCTAGGAATTTAAATTTTTACTCTTCCCTCCCTCCCCCAAATTTTGAAATGTTTCATTTTAGCCCCTAACGGCTAGTATTTATAAAAAAAATTAAATTTTTTTCATTTTACCCCCTAAAACGGCTGATTAAAAAAAAATCATTTTACCCCCTCACTCAACTCACTATATATACAACACATTACCAAATACAAAATCACATACAAATTCACCACTCTTCAAATACAAACATACATCTTTTTAGCAATAAAAAAATGTCTGAATTTCCCAACAACAGTTTCATGAATCTCCTCACCGGGTCGATGACAGTCCGGAAACATTTTCAACAATTATGTCCAACAAGAACAACACAAGCTTTTTCCGTGGCAACAATCACAAAATCCTAAACCGTGATTAGATTATCTCAACAATACCTACCATCATTCAACTCAGAATCTCCCAAACACTCACTCAAACCCAACAATCATTCTGCCAAAAAAAGGCTCGCCAAGAAAACTAAAGCCCGAAGGGGAAAATTATGTTAAGACGAGCCCCAAAGCCTAGCAATCAGCGGTCCGTTGGCTACCGGTCCGAAGAAAATTGCTTACAACATTTACGTGGCCGGTTTCCGAAGAAAATAATGTCGGAAGTTCACAAAAGTCATGACACGGTTTTGGTATCTCAGTTTTTGAAACGAGTTCAATTCGAAAAAAATTCAAACCGAACAAGATATGTTTGACTAGATAAATGGCATCGTTGAATGCCAATTGCCAAAGTTCAACGCCGCGTACAAACCCAAATGTTGCGGGAAAGTGACGAAAACGATGTGATTATTTGAAACGGGCTCAAAGTATTTACCGTGCGAAGTCATAAGAAGGGTCGCGTTTTTCTCAAGAAGATGTTTGGGACTTGAGATTCACCCAAATGGGACCACCGGAAACAAGTTGACTTAACCGAGACGTCACCGGGCTATCCAGGAGATCTATTACGGTATTCTCACGATGCAGAACGACCACATCGATCCGGCAAACAACGGCCCGCCAAAAAAAAGCAAATTCCGACGCAACGACGAGCACCGGGTGAAAAAGTTTTAAGCGATCTCGGCCCAAATTCGGGAGCTAATGGAGCGAGAGCTTCGTCTGAAACGGGAAGCAGCCGAAAGGGCTCGAAAGCTCAAGCCAAAAAGACCCACACTAAATGCGGTTGAGGAGTTGAAGTTTTTGCTACTACACCTATGATTTTGGACGAAACGACCCTATTGGATAAGAGCAAAAAAAGAATGATCAAAAACCAATGCAAATGATTGGGTGACGAGGACGACAAGACGATGTAAGTTTTTTTTTATTTTCGAATGTATTTTTTTTTAAAAAAAAAAAAAAAAAAAAAAAAAAAACTTTATAATCCCGCTCCCCTTCTTTGGCCAAAAATAAGAAAAAAAAAATTACGGGACGTACTCTCATTTTTAACTATTTACGGCTTTCTATCGGCCTGGGCAAAAAAAAAACGCGCGATTGTCATTTAATATAAGAACAAAACAAACTATTAAACATGAGACCGAAAAAATGAAGCCGAAAAAAAAAATTAATGCCCCACAACAACACGCGAAAAATTAACGCCCGCAGCAACGCGCGAGTAATCTTGCTTGTTATAAATAACAAAATGACAATCATCACCAACCAACACTCACCGTAGACAATCACCGGCCGCATCGTCACTACAAAACAAACTAACGACGCGAGTACTGACTGTTTAAACTGTTTTCACGGAAACGGTTAGGGTCATTCTCGTAAATAAATCACAATTCACCAAAAATAACGGACTAGTTCCACATTTATACATATGAAGAAATATAATCATTTTATTTACAGAAACAAATACTCATAATGCAGAGACATAACAACACCGTCTAGGGTTTATATTCGGTAATTTTATTTACTATTTGTGCATATGGTTGAGTAATTTGTTGAATAACTGTTGTTTTGATCGTAAACTAAATCACGCGATTTTACGTGTCACTTGTTTGATTGTGTAGTGCATGATGGCGAGTGGTTCGAAACTTATCGTGGATGTGTTGCTACAACGGTTTATTCCACTTGCTAGACGTCGTATTGAAATGACGCAGTTACATGTACGTAACGATTGTCAAGTTTACTTGTTAATACTCGAAGACTCTATTTTGTGCATTACATAGTTGTACAATGTTTACAATCTGCTTTATTTGTTTGTACAGTTGAGTGTCTCAATCATAACTAAGACTTGCTAGAATATTACATATAACCGTTGTGAAGAATTGAAATGACGCGATTTGCTAATATAATACATGTATGCTTGGTGTGTTGTGCATATAGCTGTCACATGCATGCATTGATGATAGCATTAAACGAATGAGGTTTTCTCTGTTTGGGTTGTTTCCAGGCGAGTCTTTGACTTAGATGTACGCAGTCTAACTGTGACCGTTTCCAAACCCTTTCCCTCGTCACCCATAAGATGTTTAACTAGTGAGATTACCACTTACTACTAGAAAGCCTTGGTGGCTAAGTATTATGTATAACATGGAATGTCCCCGCAATAGTAGTCTAATGGTTGGGGACATGCAACATAAAGGCGGAGGCTATGGGTGGCCCCGTGTCCCTTTCATCATTGTATTACGCGATTAACCCCTCCCATGTGGGACCAGTACCATTTAATGTATAACATGGAAATATTAGCTAATTAATGGTCTGATTGGATGGATGCATGCTGTTTCCTATACTAAAAAGTCGGTTCTGTTTTTGTCTTTTATTGACTTTGGTATTTACTCAATTTATATATGGGCCAACTACAGGATGGACAATTTGTTAGGCCATCAGATTCAGCCTATGACCAAGTGCTGGAGTCGTTAGCTTTGGTGGCTCGACACATGCCTGTTCCTCTTCTTGAAGGACTTCTTCGTTGGAGAGACACGTGGGTTGTTTTATCTGTTTAAGTATATTTATATATGCGGGACTCTAAAGGATGTTTTCTTTATAAGCATAATCACATGAATATAACATATCGGGATATGATATATCAGCATGAATGACTGGGCCTGAACTTTCATTGCAGGAAATTAAAGCAAGCTTTAGACAACTAACTTAAGTTAATTAAAACAATGTCTAGATACTTAATCTGCTGAAACAAGGCCGACACTGTATATCATGTTTCATGAACGGAGTCCATTGTATCACTGGCATTATGAATTTTTTCTATCGTCAAAAGTATTACAATGTTGCTTACTGGTTTCTTTTGCAGCGAATCCCCAAAAGGCGCAAATGACGCATCTACCTTCCAAAAAAAGGTTTGCTTGTCTTCATAATTTGTAAGCCGTCTGTACACATTTTTTAAAGATGCAGTTATAGAATGATGTCATTGAAGTGAATGATGCTTTCTTAGTTTAGCATCTGAATATTGAACAAAAAAAGAGATAATATTCTTCACTATTGGTATTTTGTATGACCTGCACATTTACTGAGTTATAAGATGATGTGGATGAGGCTCTCGCAACATTGGATTTCAGAAACTTGTGATGTATGTGCATGGTCATAGCACACGTTTTAAGTGACCAGATAAATCTTATCGGGTGCTAACTCTTTGAACTTTGCTTGTTTCTGAAAAAGAACTTATTATATATACTTTTCTTGGATCAGCTTGCAGTTGAGTGCATCTTTTGCTTAGCTTGTATACGCTTCGTTAAGTGTTGTCCACCTGAAGGACTTAAAGGTTTGCGACTTCCATCCTTAGTTCATCTCTATACATTAATATAATTTGTCCTCAGACATAACAGGCTTACTCTTATTGCAGAAAAACTCTGGATTGGACTTGAACATTTTGTATTTGATTGGTTAATCAATGCTGACAGGTAATTCCAATTTGGCTAGAGTACATCTCTCATGAACCCCACTGCTGTAAGTGCACTTATCTCGGTCTTCTTATGCTTAACTGAAAATTTGTTAAATGCAGGGTTGTAAGTCAGGTTGAATATCCGTCATTGGTTGATTTGCGTGGGCTCCTTCTAGACTTAGTTTCACAGCTTTTAGGCGCTCTATCACAAATCAGGTAATTGATACTCTAAACTCAGTCTTAAAATTGACACTGGTGCACAATTTAATCCATCAAATTACTTTTACATTGTGTTACGATAGGTTCAGTCCTGTAACTGAACGCTTTTTCATGGAGATTAATTCACGTCGGATTGATACTAGTGGTGCTCGAAGTGAAACCCTTAGTATCATTAATGGGATGCGGCATCTAATGCTTGGGGTATGTGGTACATACACTTATTGTTTTGAAATATTTTCTTAATTTTTAAACATAAAATTATATATAACATATAGGTGAAGACAGAGGGAGGTCTTAACGCATCAGCATCCTTTCTGGCAAAAGCAAATCCTTTAAATCATGCTCCCAACAAAAGAAAAAGAGAACTTCACCATGCGCTTTGCAATATGCTGTCAAGCATTTTGGCATCAGTTTCAGATGGTGGTAAAGGTCAATGGCCTCCTCATGGTGTACAACGTGCACTTGGTTCATGGTATGAAGCTGTTGGACGGGTAAGGATGCAGATCATTCATTGGGTAGACAAACAGAGCAAACATATACCTGTAAGTAAATGCTGAGATGTTCAATGGTTCCCTTTTTCACTTTGCCTTTCTCCATTACTAGTGGTGGAAGTTTTGACCATTTAACTTCTAAAAGGGTCGATTCAAGTTATATTTATCTCGAACGGGCTGTTAAAAGGAAGGGGTCCACTGGTCGCTAGTTGACCAAAGTGTGTTTTTGATGCTTACTCAGTCATTTAATTTACAAAACTCAATTAATACAGAATTTTTTAATCATATTTGACACTAATTATTTAGCAAAAATTATATATTTTGGAAAGGATGTGTTTTGGGGTCAACTCTATCCGATTTGACCCGTTAACTCTCTCGGATTTGACCCATTTTCACCCGGTCAAAAAATTATCCGTTTTGACTCATTACCAATATTGATGTCTGTTTTTTCTCTTTGCGCTTTGATTGATTCATCCTTGTAGCTTTACCTATTTGTTTCTATTCTGACCATATAACTCAAGACACCACTCATTTCTTTGTTCTTTTTGTTAGGCTGCTTACCCTTTAGTGACTTTGCTTCTCTGTCTTGGAGACCCTCTTGTTTTCCTTAGTAACTTTTTTCCTCTTACGGAGCAACTATATAAGCATCTTAAGGTAACATTCCATTCGCTAATCTTCTCCATACTTTTTACAGATGACACAATATTTATGTATTTTACAGGACAAGAACAACCGGTTCATGGCTTTGGATTGTCTTCACCGTGTTGTAAAATATTATTTGAGTATTCATGGGCACTCCCAACCATCAAACCGTGTATGGGACTACCTGGACAGTGTGACATCACAACTTCTTACGATTCTTAGGAAAGGAATGCTTACACAGGATGTCCAACATGATATACTTGTTCAGTTGTGTGTTACTATAGGGGAACATAACCTTGATTTTTGTATTAACCATCTGATACTGGAAATGCTTAAGCAAGATAGTCCAAATGAAGCGAAAATCATCAGCCTTCGTGCTTTACTTGGCGTTACAATGTCTCCCACAAGCGACCATGTTGGCTTAGAAATCCTTCACGGTGATTAATCTTTCGTTTGTCCAATATATTTTTCTTTTTTTGAATTCATACTAACTTGGGTTTCCGTGGGTCTGCATTGGCAGCTCAGGGATTAGGTCACTACGTTCTGAAAGTAAAGATTGCCATCGAGTCCATATTAAGGTCATGTCATAGAGCTTACAATCTGGCTCTTCTCACTTCTTCAAAGACAACAATTGGTAACTTTGTTATGCAAGTTAAGATTCTTGCATCAATATTTTCACTTCTAATGAATCATATGTCTTCTAGATGCTATTACCAAGGAAAAATCACAAGGCTGTCTTTTTCGGTCAGTTTTAAAGTGCATACCCTACCTTATTAAAGATGTTGGTCGAAGTGACAGAATCACTGAAATTATACCTCAGCATGGGATAAGCATTGATCCTGGTGTCCGTGAAGAAGCAATACAAGTACTGAATCGGATGGTAAAATGCATACCTGACCGTCGATTTTCTGTTGTGAGAGGTATGGTGAACTTCATCCTACGACTTCCGGATGAGTTCCCTCTTCTTATTCAAACTTCATTAGGACACCTTTTGGATCTTTTGCGTTTATGGATCTCTTGCCTTTCTGATGAAAATAGAGAATATGAAAACACTTCATATGCAAAACATGTGCAGATAAACCAAAGTTTAAAAAAGTCTTCTTTCAATCGTGGAGAACTAATTGATTTTCATGCGTCAGAGATTGATGCAATCGGTCTTATCTTCCTTTGCTCCTCTGATAGTCAGATTAGATTCGCAGCATTGGAATTACTGCGTTGTGTGCGTGCGATACACAATGATATACGGAAAATTCTCGCTGAAGATGAATCTGAACCGATACTTATAATCGATGTTTTTGAGGAAAATGGGGTGTGTTTTCCTTATCTTTTTATAACCTTTTTTCATGTGAAACAGTAATGTTGAAACCTCGTTTTGACAGGATGACATTATTCAGAGCTGCTACTGGGATTACAATCGTCCATTTGATCTGAGACGAAAATCTGATGTAGTGCCTCCTGATGCAACACTTGAGGCTATGCTTTCTGATAGCCTTGACAAGAACAGATGGCCTCGGTGTCTTAGTGAGCTTGTTAAATACGGTGCACTGCTCTGCCCTCGTTCAGTTCAAGATGCAAAGTAACCATCTTCTTACTATCTGTGTAGTTTTCTCTATATTCAAATATTAAAATCTAAATACTTATGTTCTCAGGGTAGAGATTACTAAGCGTCTTGCACTTATGACACCTGTTGAATTGGGGGGAAAAGCCTGTCAGTTTCAGGATGCAGATAACAAACTAGATCAGTGGCTCATGTATGCAGTGTTTGCTTGTTCTTGTCCACCTGGGACCGATGGAGTGAATGCAGCAGCAACACGAGACTTATTCCATCTTATCATTCCCTCACTAAAATCTGGCTCTGAAGCACATGTTGTGAGTATTACCCACTAATTTTTTATTAATAAAAACTAAAGTTATCTTTTCACACACATTATACTCTCTTTGATTCCAGCATGCTGCTACTATGGCTCTTGGGCATTCACATCTGGAAGTATGTGAAATAATGTTCAGTGAGCTGTCATCTTTTATGGATGAAATTTCTTTGGAAACAGAAGGAAAACCAAAGTGGAAGGTACGTGTTCATACTTAGAATCATGCATTTTCCTTTCGTTCCAAAAAAAGTATAATATCTTATCATATTTTTCATGCAGACTCAAAAAGTTCGGCGTGAAGAACTGCGTGTCCACATCGCAAACATATACAGAACCGTAGCCGAAAACATATGGCCTGGCATGCTGGCCCGTAAGCCAGTTTTCCGCCTTCATTATTTGAAGTATATTGATGAAACAACAAGATTAATATCAACAGCACCTTTCGAGAATTTTCAAGAGGTACAAACTCTGCGCTATTCGCTTGCATGTGTACTAAGATCACTGGCCCCTGAGTTTGTGGACTCGAAATCGGAAAAATTTGACCCAAAAACCAGAAAGAGATTGTTCGATCTTTTTCTCTCATGTTGTGACGATTCAGGTAGTATATCGAGCCAGGATGGTCTAAGTGATTATCGGCGTGAAGTTGAACGCTACAAATCTAGTCATCACACTAGATCAAAAGATTCAATGGACAGAATTTTGTTTGACAAAGAATTGTCTGAACAATGTGAGGCACTACAATGGGCTTCCATGAATTGTATGGCATCCTTGTTATATGGCCCATGTTTTGATTTTGACAATGCAAAAAAAATGAGTGGTAGAATTATTTATTGGATTAACAGTCTCTTTATCGAGTCTGCACCTAGGGCTGCGTTTGGATATTCACCATTCGATCCAAGAGCTCCATTTATTGCTAAACATATAGAAGGTGGTCGAGGAGCCATTGGACATGATAAGAGCAGAGTTGATTGCCCTCGTGTTTCCCTTGCCAAACTAGCTTTAAAAAATCTTATTCTTACAAATTTAGACCTATTTCCTGCTTGCATTGATCAGTGCTACTATTCTGATGCTGATGTGGCAAATGGATACTTCAGAGTATTGGCTGAAGTGTACATGCGTCAAGAGATACCTAAATGTGAAATCCAGCGACTCTTGAGCTTGATTCTCTACAAGGTGGTGGACCCATGCACAGAGGTTCGTGATGATGCCCTACAAATGCTTGAGACACTATCTACCCGTGAATGGACAGACGATAAGATTGAAGGATCTAGAAGTTATGAGGTTGCAGTAGTTGGAGATGTTCCCGACTCTTACCAAAAATTCCAATACAAATTATCATGCAAACTTGCAAAAAACCGACCTGAACTGAGCTTGCTTCTTTGTGAGGAAATCATGCAGAGGCAACTGGACGCAGTTGATATAATTGCACAGCATCAAGTTCTAACGTGCATGGCTCCTTGGATTGAAAACCTTGATTTCTGGAAACTGCAAAATTCAGGGTGGAAGGAAAGATTACTGAAAAGTCTTTATTATGTGACATGGAGGCATGGTGATCAATTTCCTAATGAAATCGAGAAGCTTTGGAGAACTATTGCTAGTAAGCCCCGTAACATTCGTCCAGTTCTTGATTTTTTAATTACCAAAGGAATTGAAGATTGTGATTCAAATGCATCAGCAGAAATATGTGGTGCATTTGCTACATACTTCTTGGTTGCTAAACGGGTAAGCTTATATTTAGCGCGTATCTCTCCACAAGGGACAATTGACCACTTGATTTACCAATTAGCACAACGAATGCTTGAAGAGAGCCAGGAGTCTAGTAGACCAACAGTACACAAGAGTGATATCGATGGTAATTTTGTTTTGGAATTTTCTCAGGGTTCAGCTGCAAGCCAGCTGGCGTCTGTCATGGATATCCAGCCTTATACGTCACCTCTTTTGGTTCGAGGGTCTCATGATAGTTTACTTCGGAATTCAAGTGGAAGCTTAATGTCAAAAACAATGCATTTAGGGGGGAGAACGAGTTCAGGTCCAGTGATCCCATTGCCTCCTGAGATAAGTGTGGGACGGTCTGGCCACAGGGTTCGAGGTTCAGGAGGAAATTCAAGAAGCCGTCATGCCTCTAGAGACAGTGGGGATTACCTCATTGACACTCCAAATTCTGAAGCGGATAGTCATGGTGTGAGTGTGAGAGAACTTAACTCAGCTTTACAGGGGCGTAGGCATCACGACCGTTCGTTATCACATGCTGATATAGCATTGATTCTCCTTGCAGAAATTGCTCATGAAATAGGTGAAGATTTCAGGGAGCATTTGCCTTTACTTTTTCATGTCACGTTTGTTTCAATGGATAGCTCAGAAGACGTTGTCCTAAAACACTGCCAGCGTGTACTTGTTAATCTTTTATATTCTCTTGGTGGGCGTCATCTAGAGCTCTACAATGTTAAAGTTGGTGATGGTGAAAACCGGAAACAGGTTGCGAGTCTGATTGAGTATGTTAAGTCGAAAAGTGGTAGCATGATGTGGGAAAATGAGGACCCCACAGTCATGGTAATGGATCTTCAAAGTGTAAAACTACTGTCTGCATTGGTTCAGAGCATGGTGGATGCCACTTTTTTTCAAGGTGATCTTCGGGAAACTTGGGGAGCCGAGGCACTTAGATGGGCAATGGAGTGCACCTCGAGACACCTGTCTTGCCGGTCCCACCAGATCTATCGTGCCCTTCGACCCCGTGTTAACCATGATGCATGTATATCACTTCTCAGATGCCTTCATAGATGCTTAGAAAACCCAGTACCTGCAGTGCTAGGGTTTATGATGGAAATTCTTTTGACGTTACAAGTGATGGTAGAAAATGTGGAGCCTGAGAAGGTGATTCTGTATCCCCATCTTTTCTGGGGATGTGTGGCCATGATGCATACCGACTTTGTTCATGTTTATTGTCAGGTACTCGAGTTATTTTCTCGGGTTATTGACCATTTAACATTTTCGGACCTAACTACAGAAAATGTTCTCCTTTCAAGCATGCCAAGAGAGGAGCTGGATCACAGTGTTGTCAGTAGTGACTTCCAAAGAATGGACGCCGCAGGTTCAGGTTCATCATCTGGTGGGAAGGTTACAGCTTTTGAAGGTGTGCAGTCTCTAATACTCAAAGGACTCATGTCAACTGTGAGTCACGATATCTCAATCGCGGTTCTTTCCAGACTAACCATACCTTCCTGTGATTCAATCTTTGGTGACCCAGACACACGTTTCTTGATGCACATCATGGGTGTACTTCCATGGCTCTGCTTACATCTGAACCCAGAGGCAGTTGTGGGGTCCACTTCAGTACCCATATTACACCACCACCAAAAGGCTCGTTCGGTTTCAGTGAATCTGGCAATATGGTGTCAGGCTAAATCATTAGAGGAACTAGCTGAAGTGTTCATGGCGTACTCACGGGGTAGAATTAAAAGCATAGAGAATCTACTTGCTTGTGTGGCCCCATTATTATGTAACAAATGGACAGCAAAGCATTCTGAGATGGCTTTCGGGCACTTGCTTAATCTTCTAGACAGAGGACCTGTTGAGTATCAGCGCGTTGTTCTTCTAATACTGAAGCAACTGCTTCATCATATTTCAATTGATGCGGTTCAGAGTCGACATATGTATGCACTTATTTCTCAAATAATTGGAAGTGGTCTGTGTTCAGAGGCACTGAGTGTATTAGAAGCTCTTTTACATAACTATGGATTTATGTGTGTAACCCTTAACCATGATCCAGCCTATTATGAAAGCAGCCTGGCTGGGATCGATGAGTCATCATTTATTGCTCATGGTGGACCAATAAATGAGTCAATGACTTCAGCTAAAGAGTTGGCTTTGCAGAATACTCGCTTGATCCTTGGTCAGGTGCTTGATAATTGCGTACTTGGGAGAAGAAGGGACTACAAAAGACTGGTGCCGTTTGTGAATACCATTGGTAATACTTAACCATCATATCTAGTTATTCTATCAGTATACAAAGGTTCAAGGTACAACTTCTGGATATGTTATTAGTTCCAAAGGACTTGGTACACCGGCCACCCAGATGAATATTTGATTGTTCCTCTATAGAGGCATCGCGACAGTTGACTTGTTGGGAGTTGGATTGCACATAAATGAAGCTAGAATAGTGATTTTTTAGTACATAACACGCCAATTTAGGAATTCTCATCTCCTAAGAACACATTGAATGTTTGCCTTGATTGATGAATTTTATTTTTTTCCAATATGTTTCTATAGTATTTACATCTCCTACGGAAAGTAACGGATAACGACGAGTATTGCAGTTGTTTCGTTTGTTCTGCATAATTTTTATAGAGTTAATTGCATAAATGGTCCCTGTGGTCGTTCGGATTTAACGAAAATAGTCCCTCAAACTTTTTTTTAACAAAAATGATCCTTATGGTTGTGAAACATAACGGGTTTGGTCCATGTGATAAGAGGAATCATAACGATTTTGATCCCCATGACCCATAACGGATTTGGTCCCTATAGGGACCAAACCCATTATGTTTCACAACCATGGGGACCATTTTCGTTAAAAAAAAGTTTGAGGGACCATTTTCGTTAAATTCGAACGACCACATGGACCATTTATGCAATTAACTCATTTTTATATTTGTCCTGTCCTAAAAAGATGACCAAAAAGACCTTTTTTCTTAGCAGTAACATGGTGTAAATTAAGAAGTTCTTAATATAATCGCAACTTGTAAGTATTATCTGCAAATGAAGTGCCAAAATCACAATTTTTATTTACATGTGTACTGACATACATTAAAATTAAAAAATCACAAATCATTAAAAGTCGAAAAATGACAAGCTTACATTCCAACAAAATATTGAAAGCTGTACTACAATTGCAAAAGTAATTTCGATGAGATACTTTACGCACTTTTTACTAAGCCAAAAGGTCATTCATGTAAATCTAAAAAAAAGGGTGGGAAATGTTAAAAAGCAAACGGTTACAAGCCTTTGGCTGTGAATAATGCCTACAAATTATGGCGTGAAATGAATTCTGTAATCCCAAAAATTCAATATCTGCATTTCATTATCCAATAAATCTCTGATTCAGGTATGTCAGCGCAGCTATTATTTACGCGCATGTTTTGTTTGTTCATATCTTCATTTTACATGCTGGTTTGATGTATTGTGTCTAAATGTTACCGTATCTTAGGACTAAATTTCGATCTTCTAGAACACGAATAATGCTTTGTTTCGATAATTTTCATGAAAATTTTGATCTTGGGTTTTCCATGTTTATGTTTGGTGGTTTAAAAATCATTATAACGTAACTTGATTAGCCTAAAGTTAATGCAGTTCATCGTATAATTTAGGAGTTGGAAAACAAGGTTGTAAGACATCCAAATCCAAAAAGAAGCTCATAATGTATGTGTGTGATTGTGTGAAATTGTTGAATTTGATTTATTTTAGCCAACAAACATCATGTTCAAAGAATTTTGCTTTACAGATTGGGTAGTGGGACCCATCGCTTTGTGAAGTATATGTTAAACATTGCATATCATTGGTCCTCTTTTTTCGCAGGTGTTGAATTCACATCTTATAGCTCAAGATGGATTTTCATTATAATTATGAGCCATCTTCGGCTGCTGCATCCGTCTATTCATGTAGACCAGAATCCGAGTTTTATAAAACCATGTCCAGAAGGACTTCTTCTGTCGCAGATACATTTCAGGAACTAGAAAGTGTTGGTGAAGTCGTTACAAGATTCGAGCTTGATATGGCATGTGTTTGCGAGAAACTAGCTAACTTGAACTTACTCTTGATGCATATGGAAACTTTAGAGAGTGATTTTGAGGTCTTCGTATCTGATACTAATCCAAACACGAGTGACTTAGAAGTCAAAGCACTGGAGTTTGACTTTTTATTCGGTTTTCTGACTTCTGAGGTGAGCGTATTGGAGACTCTCATATCTGATTTTCAGGCAGACAAAAGTAATATGCAGGAGTTCATATCGTCAAGCAAGCTTTTGGGAGAACCTTCTACAGAACAGGAAGATATGTTGCAAGATTCAGAAAAATCATTGCAGCAATCATTGGATCAGCTCGTTGAAATTAAAACACGAGCTTCCATGTTCGAAAAGAACTTGTCGAGATTTGCTGCAGGAGAAACCCGTAAGATCCTTGTTATTCACATTCTTTTTGTGCAGAGTGTTTGACATTGTGTTAAATTTGTACTTATACCATACCAAATCAAAGGTTACTACTTGCTACATTTATTTTCACAATATGATTTCAGGTATTGACAAGGATGGTTCAGCAGGCTCATCCAACAATGATCTTCCTGAACTGAAAGACAAAATGAACTTGCAGACAGTGGAGCATCAGAGACATATTATAAGGATGCTCGAGAAATCGTTAGAAAGAGAAATAGACTTCGAGAAGAGGGTCTCTGAGTCAACTCAAATTGAAGAAGCTTTAACAATGAGGTTGCATGCTACAGAACAAGAAGTTCTTTTAGCCGAAGAAGAAACTGCAGTTGCCTTGGAAAAGTCCTACGAGGCTGATCACGCATCCGCAATCCTAATGGGAATCTCAAAAGAATTGTTGAGTAAGATCAATAAGTTACCACCTGATATTAAAAAGTCAGGCTTCGAACACCAAGAAAGTAAAGAATCACTAGAAGCTAAAGATTTAAAAAGGCAAATTGTTGAGGCAGAACGCAGGGCTAATAACGCTGAAGCTAAATGCAAGTTGCTAAGCGAAACTAGTAATGAGCTTAAAGGTTCGTGTGAGAAGATGGTTTTGCTTGAGCAAAAGCTGAAGGATACTAAAGTTAAGTTGAAACTCAGCAAAAGCCGGAAAAACAGTTTTGAGGGATTTGAGTCCATAGTAGTAATGATGGTGGGAGTGGCAGATGATTATTACGCAATCCCTAGATTTCTTTGAAATATTTAGTTTCAAGCCAATGTATATATGGTCATATGACCAAAGATTTCACATTTTCGTATAACTTAAAGCAGATTTCAAGATTAGTCTAGCTTTAGCGTAACCCCATTGAAGTTTTTTGACAGTGTAATGAAACTGTGATATATTTCTGTTTTTGAATTTGAAATAAAGACTAATGTTGTATGTTGATGAACCGTAAGTGTTCTGGAAAAGATAGAACCAAGTATCATCCCACATCGGCCAAAAATGCAAATGAAATTATGTTTAAAAAGAGGGTGGGCAAACAAACCAGCACGACCTTACTTGAACAGGATCTGTTCTATAGGCTCGTACCTCTGTATTCTTGATTCCTCAAGAGACAGAAACCCATGTCTGGTTGATGCATCGATACCATGTAGCCAGAGCGTGATTAACCCGAGGCTTATGGTTTCGGCCATGGCTCAGTAGAGGATCGTGCCAGTCCCATCTGATGGATGGGGTCTTGGCATGGCTACTTGGTTGTCTGACAGACAACAAACTTTTTTTGGTGTACTTCTCGAATCTGATTGAGATTAGTGTCATGTCGTTGATGTTGGCTCAGTAGAGGATCGTGCCAGTCCCATCTGATGGATGTGGTCTTGGCATGGCTACTTGGTTGTCTGACAGACAACAAACTTTTTTTGGTGTACTTCTCGAATCTGATTGAGATTAGTGTCATGTCGTTGATATTGGCTCAGTAGAGGATCGTGCCAGTCCCATCTGATGGATGGGGTCTTGGCATGGCTACTTGGTTGTGTGACAGACAACAAACTTTTTTTGGCGTACTTCTCGAATCTGATTGAGATTAGTGTCATGTCGTTGATGTTACATCGATGCTGACTGTATTCT